>CAUYLG010036759.1:137500-185050 GCA_963573385.1 Cacajao melanocephalus | reverse complement strand
ACAGGGGCCATGATGGAATTAGCTTGGGCTGTTTATTCTAGTCACTACCGGTAAGTAAAGGCTAGTCATTTTGGCAGTTACTGATAAGGAAGGTATGCAGCTTTTGCAGAGAAAGGCTAGCAGTTTTATTTACAGAAGCCAGGGCCAGCAGTTTTCGTGAGGAGAATGGGGCAGCCGTTACAACTTATTTTAAAACAAAACTTTATCTTTTAGCATAGCACCACTGCACTACAGGCTGGGCGACATGGCGAGACTCCATCTCAAAAAAAAAAAAAAAAAATTTCGCAAAGGATGTGAAGGAAAGGAGGAAAGGAAGGCAGGGCTTTCTTTGCCTGACATGGAGCAGGGACCCCTCTGACCTGCTGTGCCCAACCCCCTACAACATGGAAATAAGGGAACATCTTGGGTTTCTTCAAGGGAAGTTCCAGGCACTAGCTAGCCCTCAGAAGTAAGTGAGCAACTTGATAAGCAAGAAGGTAATAGTAGCTTAAAACAATAGGCAAGGAAGTTAGACTCATAGGATGTTTGGTTCCCTATAAACTAAAGATAACGCCTTAACATATGGCCCTGAGTTATTTTTAAGAATCCCAGTCCTCCACCAGATGAATCCGCCGGCACACAGACCTCAGATGAGGGGCAACTGAGGGCTGAACTCCGCCCACTGTTCTTTGTTCTAAATTTCTTCCTGAGGGTCCTGGAGGAAGTCATGCCCACAGGTCAGAGCTAACATTCTTTTATGCTGATCCCAAGACTTTAGACAAAGCTTCCCTTCCTTAGCCAACAGCAAATTGGAAAATCTTTGAATCTGCTTGTGGTCTGTAAACCCCTGCTTCAAGATATACGGCCTTTTTAGGTCAAACCTCCATATATTGATGACTTTGCCGGCAACCTCTGCCTCCTCGCTTTTTAACATTACATGGGCTGGGCATGGTGGCTCTCAGCTGTAATTTCAACACTTTGGGAGACTGAGGCAGGAGGGTCACTTGAGGCCAGGAGTTCAAGACCAGTCTATGCAACATAGTGAGATTTCATCTCACTATGGAGAAAGACCCTGTCAAAAAAAGAAAAAAGAAAAAAAGAAAAGAAAACTGAAAGTTTTTATTGTCAGTGGAATGGATGTGGAGAGAAGACAGGGATTCCTTTGCAGGTTAGAGATAGTCCAAGCCATGCAGCAGACAGAAGCCCATTTGTCTAAGCAGGGATGTATTCAGCAGTCACTGTGACTGGTGAGTGTCCAGGAAACAGAGAGGAAAGCTTTAGGCAAACACAGAATCAAGGGCGTCTTCTCCTTAGAGGCCCCATCTCGAACCTCAGCACAGTCCTAAGCCCCAGGGCCTCTCCAATGATGTAATCACACTGAACGGTTGCCTAGCTACACCTCCCACCTCAGGGGAAAGGCCACCTCTCTGGGGTCCAGGACTAATAAGGGGAATGAAAATGATATGTACTTAACAATACAGCTGCTAACTGACAATCTGAAAAGAACAAGAGCCAGGCAGGAATAGGGAATAACATGCACATGGTATTAGAAGCTTCAGATCATAACAGAGAAGAAACGGAAAAGAGAACACAAGAACCAGTCCCATTGACAAGTGGTTTTAGGTCCGGGTTTTGTTTGTTACCCTTATTAGAGTAGAGTAGAACTTGAGGTATCAAGGGCAAATGGGCATTTTGTTCCACAGAAATTTCTTGAGTTTCTTAATTTTTTAAAAAATTTCATCTTTTGTTTTACAGACAGGGTCTCACAGTATCACCCAGGCTGGAACAGTGGTGCAATCATAGCTCACTGCAGCTGGGCTACAAAACTCCTGGGCTCAGGTGATCTTCCCACCTCAGCCTTTCAAGTAGCTAGAACTACAGACATGCAAGCACCATGCCTGGCTATTCTTAAAAGGTTTTATGGAGATGGGGTCTCACTATGTTGGTCAGTCTGGTCTTGAACTTCTGGCCTCAAGGTACCCTCCCACTTCAGCCTCCCAAAGCACTGAATTAAAGCATGAGCCACTGTGCCCAGCCTTGGTTTTAAATACATACACACACACACACACACACACACACACACACACACACATATATATATATATATATATAAACATATATATATATATTTATATATATAAATACTGGCCAGACATGGTGGCTCATGCCTGTAATCCCAGCACTTTGGGAGGTGGAGGTGGGCAGATCACCTGAGGTCAGGAGTTCAAGACCAGCCTGACCAACATGGAGAAACCTGTCTTTACTAAAAATACAAAATTAGCTGGTGCATGACTGTAATGCCAGCTACTGGGGAGGCAGAGACAGGAGAATTGCTTGAATCTGGGAGGTGGAGGTTGCAGTGAGCTGAGATCATGCCATTGCACTCCAACCTGGGCAACAAGAGTGGAACTCTGTCTCAAAAATATATAAATAAATATATGTATACAAATATATATATACATATATTTATATATGAACATACATATATTTATATATATACATATATATAGAAATAATATTTATCTATAAATGTTTATACATACATACATTTTTATATTATACATACATATATTTTATATATAAATATATACGCATACATATATATATATATAAAACTATAGAAAGTCAGCAACAAAAGTAAGATATAGTTCTTCCTCTTCCCTTTATTTTTCTTAAAAAAAAAACGTTTTGAGTGTTACATCTTTTTTAGAATTTGTGTAGCAGGTTTTCAGGTTTTGCTGGAAATCCCCAAAATAAATAAATAAATATAAATATTTTGCATCAAAAGACATTATCAAGAATGTGAAAAGACAACCTACGGAATGAGAGAAAATATTAAGAGATCATATATCTGATAAGGATTTAATATTCAGATTATATAAACTCTTACAACTCAACAACAAAAAGATAATTCAGGGCCAGGCACAATGGCTCACTCCTGTAATCCCAGGACTTTGGGAGGCTGAGACCGGTGGATCACCTGGGGCCAGGAGTTCGAGACTAACCTGGCCAACATGGTGAAACCCCATCTCTACTAAAAATACAAAAATTGGCTGGGCATGGTGGCAGGCACCTATAATCCCAGCTACTCAGGAGTCTGAGGCAGGAGAATCACTTGAACCCAGGAGGTAAAGGTTGCAGTGAGTCGAGATTGCACCACTGCACTCCAGCCTGGGCAGAAGAGCAAAACTCCATCTCAGGAAAAAAAAAAAAGAGAGAGAGAGAGAGAATATGCCTATGCAACCTTCCTCTCCATATAAACCTAGGACCTAATACTCCAGTGGGTTTCCCTGGACAGACATTCCACACATGTCCCTATAGTTTGCTGCCAGAAAGAGAAAGCACTCCTGTGGTCTTGGACAAAGAGGGACATCTGAAGCTTGTGTGGGACCTCGCTGGACTCTGCCACTACACATCTATTTACTGCTTGCTTTTATTCTGTATCATTGGCTGTAACAAATCTGAGCTATGAGTATAACTTCCTATTGAGTCTTGGAGTTCTCTGACGAGTTACTAAATTTAGGGAAGTTGTGTGCCTCCAACATACCCCCCTAAATCTTTGTCTTAGCTGTAGAGAGGACAGTAACACTTCTCATTTCTCCTACAGCCCGAACTTGACAAAAATCAAGTTCCTACTCCAGTTATGAGACCACTAATTTCTTTTCTTTTTTTCTTCTTTTTGAAACAGTCTTCCTCTGTCACCCAGGCTGGAGTGCAGTGGCGCGATCTCGGCTAACTGCAACCTCTGCCTCCCGGGTTCAAGTGATTCTCCTGCCTCAGCCTCCTGAGTAGCTGAGACTACAGGCGCACGTCACCATGACCGACTAATTTTTTTGTATTTTTAGTAGAGATGGGGTTTCACCATGTTAGCCAGGATGTTCTCCATCTCCTGACCTCGTGATCCGTCCACCTCGGCCTCCCAAAGTGCTGGGATTACAGGCGTGAGCCACCGCTAATTTCTATAAATTTGCTCTTTAAAACAAAATTTTAACGCAACATCTTTAACCATCTGAGATTAAAGTTAAGTGGAGCTACTGATACAGCTCCGATGAATGGAGGAACACCAAGTTCTTCCTCCCCAGTCGAATTAGAAAAAAAAAAATACGGACTACGTGGAGTAGTTTTAACGAGCGGAGAGTTTAACAGGCAAGAAGAAAAGGAGACGACAGAAGGAAGCAGCTCCTCCATACAGAGACAGAGGGAGTGAGCTCCAAAGCCAAGAAACCCCACCTGCCACGGATACCAGCCGGGTATATACACAGAGGCCGGAGGAGGCGGTATCTGATTTGCATAGGGCTCAGGGCATTGGTTTGACAAGGCATGTCATCCACGTAGCTGCTGAAAAAGCGGGTCCTCCCACCCTAGCTTTTAATATGCAAATGTAGGGCGCCAGGACCTTCTACACACGTGGTGATATGTAGGGGCCGCCATGTTGCCAGGGACACGTGGGGCAAGGACAAGAAGGCCCGGGAATGGCCACGTTTGGGTGGACCCACTTTCTAATGGCCGTTGTTTGCATATCAAAGGTTGCCGGCCTGGCTCTAAGAACTGGGGCTTTACATTAAACTTTTCCAGAGATGATTTTAGAAAGGACCCCTTTTCCTCTCTATCTGCCTTAAATAATCCCCCCACCTCTTTTTGTGATGGAGTCTGGCTGCGTCGCCCAGGCTGGAGTGCAGTGGCGCCATCTCAGATCACTGCAACCTCCGCCTTCCGGGTTCAAGCAATTCTTCTGTCTCAGCCTCTTGAGTAGCTGCGATTACAGGCGCCTGCCACATGATGCCCGTCTAATTTTTGGATTTTTTAGTAGAGACGGGGTTTCACTTTATTGGTCAGGTTGATCTGGAATTCCTGACCTCAGGTGATCCACTGCCTCGGCCTCCCAAAGTGCTGGGATTACAGGCGTGAGCCACCGCGCCCGGCCAATAATTTCTTAATAACTCCTACAACACTGCTAGATAAAAAGAACCAAAAAAATGAAAATTGGAAATGACAAAATAGGCCAAGCCTGGTGGTTCACGCCTGTAATCTCAGCATTTTGGGAGGCCGAGGCAGATGGATCACTGGAAGCCGGAAGTTGTAGACCAGCCTGGCCAACATAGTGAAACCCCATCTCTACTTAAAAAAAAAAAGGAATTATCAGCACTATGGTCACTGTTCTCACTACTTTCTATGGAGTTCTTTCTTATGTCCAAGGCAGTGTGGAGCTCCACTGATTCATGTAACTCACACGGTCATGGAAGAAGGCGCTTGATATATGAGTCCTAGAACTCCTCATTCTGTATTGCTCTCTCTCTTTTAATGAAGCTTCCGTTTCTAGACTATTCCTCTCTAGCTTCTCCTATTCTATCCATGAAATGTTAACAGAAACATCTCTTTTGCTCCTCATGATCTGCTTGTGAGGAGGCATGACAGAAATGACACATTCATCATAAAGAAGACTGGAGAAGACTAAAAGATGTAAAGTACCTATCGCGATGCTTGGCACAGAATAGTCTCTAGAAAAATACTGCTTCCCTTTTTTTTTCTTTCATGTTTGACTGTGTCCGCACTAATAATTAGTGCCACTAGATGGCAACTTTTGGTCTAAAATCTACCCAGATGATCATGTTCAAATCTTAAAATACTTTTTGTGTTCTCTCTAACTGTATCTCACAGTGACTTTTAATGCAACCAAGTAAGAAAAATCTATTTGGGTCCCAAATAATGGCAAATGTAAATACGTGAGCAGCAAAATGCTCTTTGGGCAGAAAAACTGGCTAATGCTATGTCCTGGCCAGAAGTTGGCATATAACTCTGCTTAAGATTATTAATTATTGTGACTACTAATTAAGCACCTGAGTGTTAAATTTCTATTTATCTTGCAGTGTTCTCAGCATTCTCTCTGGTGACAATGCTTGTTTCATATTTAAGAGCTCCCCATATTTGCAGCAATCTATTCTTAGAAATAATTCTGTTGGAGAGTTCAATGGCCACAGATCACTCAGATACTCTTCTCCACGAATTCAAAGGACAGAATCTTCAGCAAGCATTTTAAAAAAATTATTTATTTTTATTGCTATGTAGGAGTTGTATATATTTGCTCAGTAAACTCTTGCAGGAGACTTGAGAGTAACATTTCAGCCTTTTCTCTCAAGTTTGTGATTTAAAAAATGGCTGAAAACATTTATTGAGCACTTATCATACTGACAGTTATTATGCTGCATATTATATAATAATCCTATCATTAGTTGGTGGTATTATTTTTTCCAATTTATGTTTATTCCAAAATTGTGAAGTTGGTTCAATATTTGAAAAACAAACGGTGTAACTTCTGTACTAAGATAATAAAGAAGGAAAATTGTGTAATTTACTCAGTAGATGCAGGAAAGTCTTTGACAAAAATCAAAGTAAAAACTCATAGCAAACTGTGATAGAAGGAAACTTCTGGCTGGGAGCAGTGGCTCATGCCTGTAATCTCAGCACCTTGGGAGGCCGAGTTGGGCGGATCACCTGAGGTCAGGAGTTCGAGACCAGCCTGACCAATATGGAAAAACCCCATCTCTACTCAAAATACAAAAATTAGCTGGGTGTGGTGGCACACGCCTGTAATCCCAGCTACTCAGGAGTCTGAGGCAGGTGAATTGCTTGATCCCAGGTGGAATCGAGATTGTGCAGTTGCACTCCAGCCTGGGCAACAAGAACCTCAAAAAAAATAATAATAATACAATTAAAAATAAACTTTAATTTGGTAATGGTATCTGCAAAAGAAACCCCTACACTAAACCCCATTAAATTTTTGGTAATTAAAAAAAAAAACTTCCTATTCTTTTATTTATCCCAATACAGTAATTATTTTTTAAAATTATGGTAAAATATAATGAACATAAAACTTACCATTTTAGCCATTTTAAGTGGCATAAAGGCATATCCACATTGTTGTAAAACCATCACCGCCCTCCATCAGCAGATCTTCTCATCTTCCCAAACTAAAACTCTGTACCTATTAAACAATAACTCGATTCTCTCAATCCCCCACGCTCTGGAAATCACCACTCTGCTTTCTGTCTCTATGAGTCTGTCTACTTCAGGCACCTCATACCTGTGGAATCATACAATATTTTTACGACTAGCTTATTTCACTTAGTCCTGTAGCTTATCTTACATAGGATAATGTCCTCAAATTTCATCCACGTTGTAGTATGTGTCAGAATGTACTTCTCAGCACTCTGGGAGGCCAAGGCGGATGAATCACTTGAGCTCAGAAGTTTGAGACCAGCCTGGCCAACATGGTGAAACCCCATTTCTACTAAAAACACAAAAATTAGCTGGGTGTGGTGGCGGGTGCCTTTAATCCCAGCTACTTGGGAGGCTGAGGTAGGAGAATCGCTTGGTCCTGGGAGGCAGAGGTTGCAGTGGGCTGAGATGGCACCACTGCACTCCAGCCTGGGCAACAGACTGAGACTCCGTCTTAAAAATACAAACAAACAGACAAACAAACAAACATCCCCCAGGCAAGAAATAGCTTTTCATACTATCAATACTCTGATCTTTCTGCTATTTAACCCCAAACACTTGTTAAGATTTAATAATTGCCCAGTGCCACACACACATGTACAGGCTCACTCGCTGTCTCTAGAAGAGTCAGGATTTCGACTGAAGGAGGCAGTGGGGGCTGTGACAGCCTCTGCAAACTCCAAGAAGGGACTTGGATCGCCTTTCAGTACCTAACTCAACATTTAATGGGCTTCATTTTAGGCATAGCAATTATCTACCAGCGGAGGCAAAATATACAAGCTCTCAAAATAAAGCTCTTTAAATATACAAGCCCTCTAAATATTTTAGAGACTTGTATCTATAAAATATACAAGTCCCTGGGCACAGTACCTCATGCCTGTTATTCCAGCACTTTGGGAGACTGAGGAGGGAGGATTGCTTGATGCCAGGAATTCAAGACCAGCCCAGGCAACATAGTGAGACCCTGTCTCTACCAAATAGATGATAGATAGATAGATAGATAGATAGATAATAGATAGATAGATGATAGACAAGTCTCTAAAACCTGAAAACTTACAAAATATGTTACTCAAAAGTTGAGCTAATTCAATGATATCAAGTTACAGGATGTTAGGAGAGAGCATTAACATTTCAAAGTGCAAAGCCGGGTGCAGTGGCTCATGCCTGTAATCCCAGCACTTTGGGAGGCTCAGGAGGGCAGATCACTTGAGGTCAGGAGTTCGAGACCAGCCTAGCCAACATGATGAAATCTCGTTTCTAATAGAAATAAAAAAATTAGCCAGGCATGGTGGCAGGAGCCTGTAATCCCAGCTACTTGAAAGGCTGAGGCAGGAGAATCACTTGAACCTGGGAGGCAGAGGTTGCAGTGAGCTGAGATCGTGCCATTGCACTTCAGCCTGGGCAAAAAAAGTGAAACTCTGTCTCAAAAAAAAAAAAAAAAAAAAAAAAAGTGCATTGATGGCATTTTGGCGAAAGATTCCTTTAACTGAGGACCTTGTGTGTTTTGCGTGGGGCACTTATTATTGATCATCTGCTACAGAAAAATGAAAGAGTAATTAGCCCTGCTGGAGAAGAAGTACAACAAGAAGAAAAGAAACAGAGCCAGGACCCAGGGGGCGAGCCCCACCCAGCAGGGACCGTTTCCTCATTCCGCAGGCAATCACCCAGGTACCCCTAAATGCCTGGGGGACGGAACTGCTTAATTCTACTTACCAAGAAGCAGAAACATCTCTTGAAAGTGTATGTTACAGGGTTTCAACATTTATAGCTATTTCACTGGTGTCTAAATCAAGAAATGTTTAAAATTTGACAGACCTGGCCATTTAAATTCTGCTTTTAGTGAAAGTAAGAGTCACATGGTGCTATGCTCAGGCTAGTTTTTCAGGTACTTATTATTAATAACTCACATTCGCCTTCACATACTATTGTCTCCTTTCATTCACACCACTGCCATATTGGGAGGTGGCCCATGGGCCACCTCTCTCTCTGGCTCTCTTTTTTTTTTCAGATAGAATCTCACTCTGTCACCAAGACTGGAATGCAGTGGCATGATCTCGGCTACTGCAACCTCCTCCTCCTCCCAGGTTCAAGCAATTCTCTTGCTTCAGCCTCCTGAGTAGCTGGGACTACAGGCATGTGCCACCACGCCTGGCTAATTTTTGGAGTTTTAGTAGAGATGGGGTTTCACCAGTTGGTCAGGCTGGTTTCAAACTCCGGACCTCATCATCCACCCACCTCGGCCTCCCAAGGTGCTGGGATTATAGGTGTGAGCCATCCCGCCGGTCTCCGTCTCTCTTTTTACAAACAGTCTTTCTTTTCAGTTGTCATACGGTCTCTTGTTGCTGCAAGAACACGAGTTCCTGTGAGCTGTTCACTCTAGTTTTGATTTCCGCCCTTTGCACCCCATCCTGTGGCTGTGAGGCAAGACTAAGAACAAAATATGCCTGTGGGAACTTGTGTGGGTAAGTTCCTCATAGCTCATTGGGTTGGAAATCTTTGCATATTTAATGGAATTTCATAGGTGGGAGAGGGTCTAAGGACAGAGAAGAGGAGAGGATGAGGGACATATTTTTCCCGGCAAGGAAGGAAGGAGGAAAAATGAGATGTCACTTCAGGAAAGGACTAAACTTACATGTGAAATGAACCCCAGCAGAGGAAACGGCATTTTACAATCTATGAATTAACAAGTAGAGAACAGCTTTGTTCTTGGTGTGGAGTTAGAGATGATCATCCTTTTATACTGATGTTCTCATCTTTAACATGAAGGTGAAAGTTTCATGTTTCGAAGGTTGAGCTTGAAGCTGACAAATTGGGAAAACCATAGGTTTTATTATGTCAAAAATATACCAATTATAGTTGGTAACAACACCTTTGAATAATTTTGGAGGTATTGCCACATAACATTAATCTGTCCAATTTTGCAACTTCAAATCTCTGAAGGCTACCGCCCCATCTGCACCCCACCAACAGACAGTGTACAGACATGATTCAATCTTTGCTCTATAAGCCTGTAAAGATGGTTCCACTATTATTATTATTATTATTAATTTTTTTAGATGGAGTCTCACTCTGTTGCCCAGTCTGGAGTGCAGTGGCACCATCTCAGCTCACTGCAATCTCTGCCTACCAGGTTCAAGCTATTACCCTGCCTTAGTCTCCTGAGGAGCTGGAATTACAGGTGCCCGCCATCATGACTGGCTAATTTTTGTATTTTCAGTAGAGACAGGATTTTACCATGTTGACCAGGCTGGTCTCCAAATCCTTAAGTGATCCACCCACTTCAGCCTCCCAACGTGCTGGGATTTCAGGCATGAGCTACTGTGCCTGGCCTGGTTCCATTATTATTTTCTATCAAAACAAACCTACATTTAAAAAAAATTTCATTTATTTATTTTTGTGTGTGTGACAATATCTCACTCTGTCAGTCAGGCTGGAGTGCAGTGGCACAATCTTGGCTTACTGCAGCCTCCACCTCTGGGGTTCAAGGGATTCTCCTGCCTTGGCCACCCAAGTAGCTCGGATTACAAGTGTATGCCACCATACCCGGCTAATTTTTGTATTTTTAGTAGAGATGGGATTTACCATGTTTCCCAGGCTGGTCTTGAACTCCTCAGCTCAAGCAATCCAACTGCCTCAGCCTTCCAAAGTGCTAGGATTACAGGTGTGAGCAACCATGCCCAGCCTAAACCTACACTTTAAACCTTAGTTAGACCATAAACTTCATAAGGACAGGGAAATGCGATATAAATAATAGCATAGTGGCTCTGATCTTGGGCTCTGGAGCCAGAACATTCGGGTTCAGGTATGTGCATTCTGTCAATTAGCTGTGACTTTAGGTAACTTAATCCTTCTTGAATCTCAATTTTTAAATATATAAAGACAATAATAGTTACCTTTTAAGATTCTAGTAAGGGCTGGGCGCGGAGGCTTTTGTCATCATGCTATTGCACTCCAGCCTGGTGACAGAGTAAGACCCTGTCTCAAAAAAAAAAAAAAAGATTCTAGTAAGGGTAGGCTGGGTGTGGTGGCTCACGCCTATAATCCCAGCACCTTGGGAGGCCCAGGCGGGCAGATCACCTGAGGTCAGGAGTTTGAGACCAGCCTGGCTAATATGATGAAACCCTGTCCCTACTAAAAATACAAAAATTAGCTGGGCGTGTTGGTGCATGTCTGTAATCCCAGCTACTCGGGAGGCTAAGGCAGGAGAATTGCTTGAACCCAGGAGGCAGAGTTTGCAGTGAACTGAGATTGCGCTACTACACTGCAACCTGGGTGACAGGGTGACAGAGCAAAGACTTTGCCTTAAAAAAAAAAAATTCGAGTAAGAGTAATTCATTGATTTAACAACCTTTTTGCATTTGTTAATTTTATCTTTTTAATTAAACAAATTATAATTGCACATATTTATGGAGTATGTAGTGATATTTCCATACATACAATTTATAGTGATCAGATTAGGGTAATTAGCATATCCATTATCTCAAACATTTATTTATTTATTTTTTTTTTTAAAGACGGGGTTTCACCATATTGGTCAAGCTGGTCTTGAACTCCCAACCTCAGATGATCCACCCGCCTTGGCCTCCAAAGTGCTTGGATTACAGGCGTGAGCCACCATGCCCGGCCCATCTCAAACATTGATCAGTTATTTGTGTTGGGAACTTTCAATATCCTCCTTCTAGCTACTTGAAACTATATAATACATTATTAACTATAGTCACTGCAATGATATAGAATACTAGATCTACTTACTCTTCCTATCTAGCTATAATTTTGTTTCCTTTAATGACATTCTTCCTATCTCTCCCTTCCTCCTTCTCTTTCTAGACTGATTTAACAATATTTATTGAACATCTACTATTTACAAGTCACCAAGGATACAGTAAACAAACTTTACTGCTTTATTTTTCCTTGTAACACTTATTATCCTCAACATACATTTATTTGTTGATTTGATTAGTGTCTGTCTCCCACCTTGTTAAAGAAAAAAACAGCTAGCCCAAAGTGGAGTCAGTAGTGCTGAATTTCCACATTGCCAAATTGAAACGTAAGTTGTTTATGTGTAAGATCTGGCCTTCCAAGAAATCAGGAGAGAGACAATAGCTAAATCCCATTAAGCTAACAAGATTCTGCTAACATCCCTAAAAGGAAAGTAACCTTGAAATGACCAATGCACTCTTTATTTATTTAGTATTATTTTTTGAGATGGAGTCTTGCTCTGTTGCCCAGGCTGGAGTGCAGTGGCGCAATCTCGGCTCACTGCAACCTCCACCTCCCAGGTTCAAGCAATTCTCCTGCCTTAGCCTCCCAGGTAGCTGGGATTACAGGTGACTGTCACCTCACCCGGCTAATTTTTGTACTTTTTAGTAGAGACAGAATTTCACCATGTTGGCCAGGCTGGTCTCAAACTCTCTGACCTCAGGGGATCTGCCTGCCTTGGCCTCCCAAAGTGCTGGGATTACAGGTGTGAGCCACTGCACCCAGCCTCCAATGTACTCTTTGTTCCTTGTTCCACTTCCTTCTACTTTTTTCCACCATAAAACTCGCCCATTCTGTTTAGCTCACTGGAGCTCCTTCCTATTTGTCTGGATGCTGCCCAGTTCATGAATCACTAATAAAAGCCAATTTGATCTTTGAAACTCAATTTGAAATTTTTCTCTTTGATACCCTTCATTATGCCCCAGAAGCTTCTGGAGACAGAGACTTCGTCTGTGGTGTCCCTCCCACCTGGACAAGGGCCTGGCATACAGGAGGAATGCCATATATGTTAATGACAGAATAGATGAATGGATTGGCGAGAGGCTTCCTTTCTGAAAGCCCAATGCTTGCAATGCCCCACTTAGGTGGCACTTCTCTTTTCTCTGGTACTCTTCTTCACTGTCTCTTTGAACTTCCTTGGCAAGTGTGATCAGAAGGGCCAAGGATGCAGTTTCGCCCTGCAACTGCCAGTGCCTGAGAGAGCCTTGCATGGGACAAGCATTATCTTTCTTGTTTTTCCCTTTTCTTCTGCTCTTTGGGTCAACATTTTCTCATCTTCAGAGTGGGAAGATCAAAGATGAGGCAAAGGAGAGAGGAGGCCCTTTAGCCTCTAGACTTGACCTAATCTAAGCACAAAGCATTCTTTACATGGTCTATTATCTTTCACCATGTTTGGGTTGAGGTAGAATCTCAATCATTGTTGTCCTCTGGGCCTGTATTTCCCTTATTGGACTTTATAGGGAAAGGTGGATTTTCAAGAACATGATTAAGATGCCCGGAGCTGGGCAGGATGTCTCATGCCTGTAATCCCAGTACTTTGGGAGGCCAAGGCGGGTGGATCAGTTGAGGTCAGGAGTTCCAGACTGGCCTGGCCAACCTGGTGAGACCCCGTCTCTACTAAAAAAAAAAAAAAAATAGCCACGTGTGGTGGTGAGCACCTGTAATCCCAGATACTCAGGAGGCTGAGGCAGGAGAATTGTTTGAACCCAGAAGGTAGAAGTTGCAGTGAGCCGAGATTGCACCACTGTACTCCAGCCTGGGTGACAGAGTGCGACTCTGTCTCAAAAACATAACAAAACAAAACAGAAGTTCCCAGATGAATACCATTGAATATCATCATAATATCATCCCATTTCCACACTGTTGTACTAAGCCAATGTTTCTCAAGCTCAGGTTCTGTCTTGCAATATGCCCTATGAAAGAAGCATTCCATACTCAAAAAATTTAGGAAAGCTTAGAAAGGCTGCATTCTGTATTGGAATGTCTGAAACAACACAGCTTATTAATGGCTCTGAAAACTCCTGCAGTAAGGAAATTCGTTTAAGATTATTTAATCCGGTCTATCAAAAAACATTTTGACCTTGGAAATCTGTTTTGACCTTGGACATCTGTTGTTGCATGCAGCTAATGGTCTGCAGAGTGCACTGGGGAAACTCCACGCTTGAGAATGAAAATACATGGAAACATAAGACCCGGCCCCTGACCTCCAACTGAACACGTTGGTTCCAGTCTTTTCGGTTATGAGAGTTTGATACCTTACAGGAAGGGAGGAATTGTTGCCTTTTGTACTGTTTTGGTGAATGCATGCACACTCACGCAACTCCCCAAAATACTTTGAAATATGTGTTCTTAACAATTCATAGCATTTTGAACTTTTCCATGAAGTTCTTAACTTTACGTTCCAGACTACTGGAGCTACACTGGGCTGGATACCGTAGTCAGCTCCATACACAGATTGGATTGCATATGAGCAGTTTAGCATCGATTAGCCTGCAGGAACAATTAAACTATGAATTTTATTCTAAGTTTTATGAAAGGAATCCATTAAATGGGACTTGGAAATACATATATATATTATATATATATATTTCTTCTTCTTCTTATCTTCATGTTTTTCAGGCCTGGCTTACTCATAAAACTTAATGGCTCAGGAATCAGCTCTGGGCATGTTATTTCTTCTGTTATAAATTGCCTTCCTGTTATGTTACATTAAATTAGTCATATTTGATGGAATTTGTGATAAAAAGCTAGTCTTTTACTCAATTATATTTTTTCTAGCTTTCCTAAGGCAGAGGCCACATTTTATTTTTTTCTCCCCAAATAAAGACTGGTTGACTTGAAATGTAAATAAAACATTAAAATGTCACATTTTATTTTCATATTTGAAACTCTTTAAATTGTATTTAAACTGTCTTTAAATATTCTCTAAGTATCTACTGTCAGAATACTAGTAAAGAAGTTGTGGTCCATTCATGCAATGGACTGATAGGCAACTGTTTATGTTTTAAAACAATAAGTAATGACATGGAAAAGTAGTATATATTTAGAGAGGGTAAAAGCATGTAATCAGTAAAGCATAGGCTAAGTCTGTAAAGACTATATATCAAAATGTTCACAGTATTTAAGAAATGACGTTGCAGTATTTTTTTTTTTTGTTACCTGTGTTTATTTTCTCTGGTGTGTTGAAAGTCCATCGGTCTTTTGTGTTTCTGCACATTTTGTGAAGAGAGGCAGTGACTATCTTTGTTCCTGACTCTTTTCAAGGATGTTTGTATAATGAGCAGCCTGGGAAGATAGAGATGGTCTCCCTCTGGAGCAAGGAATAGGTTTGTTTACTGTCTTGTATAATAATGGTAATGCTTCCCTCCCAGGCAAAGGTCAGTTAGGAAGGTTTACTTCTCATGATAAAAGATTAGGGTTCCTGGCAGGGTGTGGAGGCTCAAACCTGTAATCCCAGCACTTTGGGAGGCCGAGGCAGGTGGATCAACTGAGGTCTGGAGTTTGAGATCAGACTGACCAGCATGAAGTAACTCTGTCTCTACTAAAGATACAAAATTAGCCAGGCATGGTGGTGCATGCCTGTAATCCCAGCTACTGAGGAGGCTGAGGCAGGAGAATTGCTTGAACCCGGGAGGCAGAGGTGCGGTGAGCTCAGATCATGCCATTGCACTCCAGCCTGGGCAACATGAACGAAACTCTGTCTCAAAAAAAAAAAAAAAGGAAGAAAAAAATCATAAAATAAAATAAAATGATGAAATCTACTCTCAGTGGTGACAATGCGGGTCTACTCTAGTCTTAAGTGATGATTTCTTAGGGGGACTTAAAAGACTATCAAGTGTAACCATGAAATGCCATAATTCTTTTTGTTCTTTTTCTTTTTTTGTGCCCTTCTCCTGATTTTAAAATGTCATAATTCTTAAAACATATATAAGATCAAGTTTATATTCTTATAAAATTAAACAGGATTCTCTGCTTTTTGGAAGAGGAAAGTGTTGAAACATTATTCTGGTCTATCTCATTACACATCTAGGGATACCCCAGGGACCATAATAGTGCAAAGTGTGTGTCCTTTGCCATCTTCTGGTTTTTGGCCTTGTCCTTCCCCAGATGTTTCTTGTCCTCATTCTGACTAGTGAGCCCTTCATAGAGTGAAGCCCTTCATCGAGTGAAGCCCTTCATAGTGAGCCCTTCATAGAGACCCAGATTTCCATGCCTAAATTCATCTTTCTTCCTTCCCTTGTAACCAAACTATAAAATACTCTAAGTCCTAATTCAAGCTTTAGTGGTTGGCAATGGCTTATCACTCCATGTCTGTGGCTCCCTCAGATTCAGATGTTAAGATCCTAACCCCCCAGTATGATGGTATTAGAAAGAGACTTTGGGAAGTAATTAGGTCATGAGGGTGGAGCCCTCACAAATGGGATTGGCGGCTTTATAAAAGAGTCCCTGGCCAGGCGTGTGGCTTACGCCTGTAATCCCAGTGCTTTGGGAAGCCAAGGCGGTGGATCACGAGGTCAGGAGTTTGAGACCAGCCTGACCAACATAGCGAAACCCCATCTCTACTAAAAATACAAAAACTAGCCAGGCATGGGGCCAGATGCCTGTAATCCCAGCTACTCAGGAGGCTTGGGCAGGAGAATTGCTTGAACTGGGGGGGTGGAGGTTGCAGTGAGCCAAGATCGCACTGTTGTGCTCCAGTCCGGGCAACAGTGCGAGACTGCGTCTCAAAAAAAAAAAAAAAGAAAGATCCTAGAGGGCCCTTTCACCATCTTCCCACCATGTGAGGATACAAGAAGTCAGCGGTCAGCAACCTGGAAGAGGACCCTCATCATATCCTGGTGTGCTGGCACCTTGATCTTGGACATCCAGCCTCCTGAACAGAAATAATTTCTGGTGTTCACAAGCCACTCAGTTTAGTGAGACAAAGACATCACCCTTGAGACTATTTGCATCTTAATCGAACACAGCACCTTACCTTAAAAAAATTAATTGTAAACTTCGATGTAAGGAGGTGAGGAAAAATTAACAACATCAAAATCAATAGCATCCCACTCAGGTGGGAGGACCCAGGGGTGGCACACTGTGCTACTGGTTATGGGTAACCTGATTTTCATTCTTTAGGCTGAAGCTACGGTGCTCTTGGCACCCGTGAAAGCATTGTGGGTGCCCTGACGGCATAGAGATTTCCCCAGGGGTTACGGAGGTAGAGGCAAGAGGTTGGGTTTTGTTTTGTTTTGTTTTTTTTGAGACGTAGTCTCGCCGAGTGGTCCAGGCTGAAGTACAATGGCACGATCTGGGTTCACAGCAACCTCTGCCTCCCGGGTTGAAGCGATTTTCCTGCTTCAGCCGCCTCAGTAACTGGGATTATAGGTGCGCATCAGCACGCCCAGCAGAGAGAGAGAGAAAGAGAGAGAAGAGAGAAAGAGAGAGAGAGAGAGAGAGAGAGAGAGAGAGAGAGAGAGAAAGAAACTGACTAATGTCTATAGACAGACCTGTTAATGGTTCTCAAAGTGTGGTCCCCAATCAGCGGCATCGGCATCACCTGGGAAGCAGGAGCAACGCAAATTCTCCCGTCCCACCTCAGATCTGCCGAATCCGACACACTGTGAGTGTGGCGCAGCAATCTAGGTTTCAACAAGCCCTCCAGGGCATTCTGAAGCGCTGGCAAATTGAGAACTGTTGCGTTAGATTTTCGAACATGGTTGAACTGTAACTGCAGATGGTCCAGGTTCTGGTTACTGCTCTGGGAATGTGCTTTTTCCGTTCCAGAGGAATCCTCTGCACAATCCTATCTCCTTGCGTCCAGGGCAAGCCCAGCCTTGCTCCTTGAGAGCAGTAAGACTCCGGGGAAATGCCATATGCATTGGTGGGATTCCACCAGCATAAAAGGTGGAAATGGAGCCAGGAGTGATCACTACCCCAAACCCGCCAGCGCCCTCATGTGGAGGAACAACTGCAAAGTTGCAAGGGGCCGCTCCCACGCGCGGCTCCTCTCCACCAAGATCCAGTCTGGTTAGAACACCAGGCCCTGCCGACAGACAACTGACAGCCCCGCTTCCTTCCCTCCCTTTCTTCCCTTTCCTACCTTGCTGTGAGGGGTGGGTTGATGCCCTTTGGTTTCCCAGACGGACTGATTGCAAGAGCTGAATCTTACTTTAAGATGTGACTTCTGCTGGGCCTCATGGCGCTACCCGTAGTTCCAGCTACTGGGGACGCTGAGGAGGGAGGATTGCTCGAGCCCAGGAGTTGGAGTCCAGCCAATCACTGAGAATCTTGTTAAAATGAAGATTCTGACTCTGTAGGTCTCCGGGGGAGCCCCAGAGCCTGCATTTCTAATAAACCCCGCAAACGCACTGACGCTGCTAATCTGAGAACGATGCTTTGAGCGGATAGGATTAGGTTGCCCTCTAGTGATAATGCCGTAGAAATTCAGGGCTTTTCTAGCTTCACAGGGAACGGGGTCAGCTGGGACTTTTTAGAAAATTAAGACTGTTACAGGCAGGCACGGTGGCTCACGCCTGCAATCCCAGAACTTTGGGAGGCTGATGTAGTAATCGCTTGAGGCCAGAAGTTCGAAACCAGCCTGGGCAACATGGCAAGACCTTGTCTCTACAAAAATAAAAAAGTAAAAAAAGCCAGGTGGGGTGGTGTGTACCTGTGGTCCCAGATACTCGACAGGTGAGGTGTTGGAGCCCAGGAGCTGGAGGCTGCAGTGAGCTACCACTGCACCACTGCGCTCCACCCTGGGCAACAGAGCAAATTAATTAGAAATTTGTAAACTAGCTTTCCAGAATACGAATCAATATCAGGCTTTGTCCTACACTTACAGTCAAGCTCTCCTCTGCTGTATATAAACGAAGAAGCTTTCAAGACCAGGGGTACCGACACCATCTTTACCCCACATTATTTTCTCCAAATAATCACAGCTACCTCCTGCAGCCTCCGTCTCTTGGGTTCAAGCGATTCTCCTGACTCAGCCTCCTGAGTAGCTGGAATTGCAGGTGCCCGCCACCATGCCCAGCAATTTTTTTTGGATTGTTAGTAGAGATGGAGTTTTGCCATGTTGGCAAGGCTGGTCTCAAGCTCCTGACCTCAAGTGATCCGCTTGCCTCGGCCTCCCAAAGTGCTGGGATTACAGGCGTGGGCCACTGTGCCCAGCCCATCATGTTGCTTCTTGTCTTGAAAGACATTCTGCAGCTCAAGTTTAAACTCCAAAACCGGGTACCCAGAGCTTCCACAACATGGCTCTAGCCCTTTCCAGCCTCTTTGGAGTTGGATACTTATATATGCATAGTAATTTAACAATACTACATATATAAGCACCCAAAAGTGCTGATTCTGGATGTATATATTTGGAAACAGGGTCTTGCATGGTCACTCAGGCAAGTGTAGTACAGTGGCATGATCATGGCTCACTGCAGCCTCAAATTTCTGGGCTCAAGTAATCTTCCCGTCTTGGCTTCCCAAGTAGCTGGGACTTACAGGCACATGCCACCATGCCCAGCTATTTAAAAATTTTTTTTGTAGAGACGGGGTTCACTATGCTGCCCAGGTTGGTCTCGAATTCCTGGCGTCGAGTGACCCTCCTGCCTTAGCCTCCCAAAGTGCTGGGATTACAGCTGTGAGCCACCATGCCTGGCCCAATTTTTTATTTTTTGTAGAGACAGGGTCTTGCTACATTGCCCAGGCTGGTCTCGAATTCCTGGGCTCAAGCAATCCTCCTGCCTCAGCCTTCCAAAAAGCTGAGATTACAGGTGTGAGCCACCATACCTGGCCTTAAAATCTTTTGATTGTTAGAATAAGATAGATGGGTTAGATTCTAAAAACTCTTTAATATCCTGCAAAGCAATACATTTTAACTTTTGAGCTTATCTTTTCTACTAGACAGAAACTGTTTGTATCTCTACCAGACCTGTTTAGGTTAATCTTTAAAAAATTCTAAAATAGCCCAATTGATGGAAAGTAAATCAAAGAACAAACCTAGCACCACACTGAAAAAACACTCAGAAATCTCTTTTGCCTATTTTCCATTTTGCGTGATTGTTCTAACAATCTCCCTCATTTGCAATCAGAAGAAATCTCCAAAGATGAGTCCCGATCACAAAAGGGCTGGTCTAGATAGTTGGCCTGATTGTTTACAGAGATGTAGCAAGAATATTAATTAACTATTAGACCAACTGGAGTTTACTCTACAAACCTAGAGCTATCGAATACTGAGCAACTAGCAAGTCCAAGACACTCTACCAGCTCTCAGATCTCAACTGCAGTTCCTGTTCAGAGCTGACTGAAAGAGAATCATTCTTAACTGTAACTTTTCAGGTATGGGCTTGATTGCACAATTCACTTTTCCATTATACTTTTGGTAAAAAGGAGAAAAGATTATTATTAAACCTATGCAAATATTGAAGTTTTCTTTTTTTCAGTGGTGGTGGGTTCATCTTTGCAAATAAATATCACTTTCTAATTATTTTTCTAGCTGTATTACGGTGATATGAAGAACATGGTAGTTTTTCTGGTTTCTTTAGAGACCCAATTTCAGGCATAACCTCAAAATATGACTCCAGGCCCTGTGGTCACCAAGCTTCTTTTCCCACTTACAGGCAGTGGAGTCGCCTTGCACTTAAGATTCTCGAAGTCTGAATCCTCGCTCTGCTACTTCCTAGCTGTCTGACTTTAGACTCCTTTATAAAACTCTCTGTGGCTTGATTTCCTCAGCAAAAAAAAAAAAAAAAAGAGAAGTAATAATAATACCTGCCTTATAATATTGTTAAGATTCAGGTAATATGTGCGCAGCTTTTAGACTACTAGTAAGTACTCAATAAATGGGTTTTTCATTTTGTTGTTTATTTGTGAGACAGGGTCTTGCACTGTCATCCAGCCTGGAGTGCAGTGGTGTGATCACAGCTCACTGCAACCTCAAATGGCTCAAGTGATCCTCTCACCTCAGCCTCCCGAGTAGTTGCGACTACAGGCACACACTACCACATCTGACTAATTTTTAAATATTTTTTATATTAAGAGGTCTTGCTATGTTGCTCAGGCTGGTCTCAAACTCCTGGCTTCAAGCAATCCGCCTGCCTCAGCCTCCCAAAGTGCTGGGATTATAGGTGTGAGCCAATGTGCCTGCCCAATAAATGTTATTATTAAGGATTACTCAACTCTTAAATTAAGTAAGAGCGAAGAAGTAAGAAGTTCTGCAGAGGAAGAGAGAGTTGTGTGTCTTTGGTGACTGTTCCAGAAGCGCCAGGTTTGTCTTGAGTATTTGGTGTAGTGGATCTTGCAAGACACCAATTTGTCAAAACCACCTTCTGGAAATCAGAGAAAACTTTATCCATGATCCTTTTTGTGCACCTTAGTGCTATTTCCATCACCAGTGAATTTTTACTTTACAACACTCATTTAGTAAATGTTCTTTATTTTGTTTTTTGCATTTCACTTAAGAAAAGAAGAATTGGCCACATGTTCCAAGAAAGAAAGAAAAAGAAAACACCAAAAACCTGTTTTGTACTCCATATGAAAAGCTGCTGTCATAGTCACTGGTTTTGCCAATGTTTATTGTGTATTATGTTTTGCTTCAATTGACATAATTTCATGCTGCATTAGCCATATAAGGAGGATTTATGGTGAATGATATCAAACAGTTTCAATCAGCAAAGATGCCAGGTGTGTGGTGGTGGAAAATTGTAATGGGAAGATTCTAACCTTGTTCATAGAGCACCCTAGTTACCCAAAACATTATTTTAACATCTGTTCAAGTCACACTCATTAGCAGGCATATGCAGTATTGTGAATGGAATACTGATTTCCAAAGACAAGGCATTCAACAATTGCCTGATTTGGAAACCAAATAGTTCCTGTCAATTTGCATGATAGTGTCAGTACGGCTGCAAAGGATGCTGCTCCGGTTTGACTGAAAGAGAGTGGAACCTACTGCAGGGTATCTGGAAATCTGGTAGGTTCAGGGCCCCTCTTCCCCTCCACATCCCATTCATCCCCAAGTCCAGCAAACCCTTCTACCTGCTCATCCCTCCTCTCCATGGGTTCTGTCCGAGTTTAGGTCTTCATGGCTCTCACGCCATCCTCCCTGCCTCTCACCTTTTCTTCTCCAATGGTCCTTCACATTGCTCCTGCTTGAGTAATTTTTTTCCAACATACAAATCTGATTACAGGTGAGGATCCCTAATACAAAAATCTGAAATCTGAAATGCTCTAAAATCAAAATCTTTCTGAGCGTCGACATGACACCAAAAGTAGAAAATTCCACACATAAGTATCTAAAACAAACTTGGTTTCATGAACAAAATTATTTACAATATTATATAAAATTACCTTCAGACTCTGCATATAAGGTGTATATGAAACATTAATGAATAATGTTAATGTTAATATATAAATTGTATGAATTGTATAAAAGGTAAGAATAATGTATAAAATTACCTTCAGATGGTTTCATTAAAACATTAATGAGTTTCATGTTTAGTCATGGATCCTATCCCCAAGATATCTCATGAAGTACATGTAAATATTTCAAAATCTGAAAAAAGAAATCCAAAATCTGAAATTCAGCTCATACCAAGCATTTTGAATAAGAGATATTTAACCTGCATTTTACTTCCCAGAACAAAGTTACTCAGTGACTCCCTGCTAACCACACAATACAATCTAAACTTCTGGGGTTGGCATACAAAAGCCCTCAGGGTTGCCCCAGCCTTCCTGTGAAGCCTCATGGGCCTGTGTTTCCTTCCACAAGCTTCACCCTTCACATTGGGAACTCTGTGGTTTCCTTTACTTACCCTTCACATTTCTATTCAATTGCTTTCCTTGGTAGCTTAAATAAATCAACAAGCAGGAAACAAACAACCCCATTAAAAACTGGGCAAAGGACATGAACAGACACTTTAATTTCTTTCTTTCTTTCCTTCTTTCTTTCTTTCTTTTTTTTTTTTTTGAGATGGAGCTTTGCTCTTGTTTCCCAGGCTGAAGTGCAATGGCATGATCTTGGCTCACTGCAACCTCCCCCCATAGGGTTCAAGAGATTCTCCTGCCTCAGCCTCCCTAGTAGCTGGGATTACAGGCATGTGTCACCACATCTGGCTAATTCTGTATTTTTTTAAGTAGAGAGTGGGTTTCTCCATGTTGGTCAGGCTGGTCTCAAACTCCCAACCTCAGGTAATCCTCCTGCCTTGGCTTCCCAAAAAGCTGGGATTATAGGATGAGCCACTGCACCTGGCCAAACAGACAATTTTCAAAAGAAAACATACACGCAGCCAACAAGCATTTGAAAAAATGCTTAACGTCACTGATCATTAGAGAAATGCAAATCAAAGCCACAGTGAGATACCATCTCATACCAGACAGAATAGCTATTATTAAAAAGTAAAAAAATAACAGATGCTGGCGAGGTTGTGGAGAAAAATGAAAGGCTTATGCACTGCTGGTGGGAATGTAAATTAGTTCAGTCATTGTGGAAAACAGTTTGGCAATTTTTCAAAGAACTTAAAACAGAACTACCATTTGACTCAGCAATCCCATTACTGGGTATACACCCAAAGGAACAGAAATCATTCTACCATAAAGACACATGCACGCGTATGTTCATCACAGCACTATTCTCAATAGCAAAGACATGAAATCAACCTAAATGCCAATCAACGATAGACTGGGTAAAGAAAATGTGGTACATATACACCTTGGAATACTATATAGCTATAAAAAAGGAGATCATGTTCTTTGCAGCAACATAAATGGAGCTGGAGTCACCATTATGCTAAGTGAACTAACACAGGAACAGAAAACCAAGTACCATATGTTCTCACTTATAAGTGGGAGCTAAATATTGAAAACACATCCACACAAAGAAGGGAGTAGACATTGAGGCCTTCTACAGGGTGGAGGGAGGGAGAAGAGTGAGAATGGAAAAACTACTTTTGGGGTACTATGCTCATTACCTGGGTGGTGGAATAATCTGTACACCAAACACCTATGACATGAAATTTACCAATATAACAAACCTGCACATGTACCCCTGAACCTAAAATAAAAGTTTTCCCAGCCAGGCATGGTGGCTCATGACTGTAATCCCAGCACTTTGGGAGGCCATGGCAGGTGGATCACTTGAGGCCAGGAGTTGGAGACCAGCCTGGCCAACATGGCAAAATCCCATCTCTACAAAAATTAGCTGGGCATGGTGACATATACCTGTAATCCCAGTTACTTGGGAGGCTGAGTCAGGAGAATCACTTGAATCTGGGAGGCAGAGGTTGCAGTGAGCCAAGATTGCGCCATTGCACTCCAGCCTGGGTGACAGAGCGAGACTCTGTCTCTAAAGAAAAAAAAAAAAAGAATTCCCTGAACCTGTACCTTGAATTGTTAAATGAATAGCCACTAGGTAAACCTAGTGGCTATTCCCCTGGGTTCCTACCACGCTTTGTACAAAGCTCCAATAATAATACATAAAACATTATACTGTGGGTGGGCATGGTGGCTCACACCTGTAATCCCAGCACTTTGGGAGATGGAGGTGGGTGGATCACCTGAGGTCAGGAATTCGAGATCAGCCTGGCCAACATGGTGAAACCTTGCCTGTACTAAAAATAGTAGAGCTACTTGGGACACTAAAGCACAAGAATCGCTTGAACTGGGGAGGCGGAGGTTGTAGTGAGCCGAGATCGTACCACGGCACTCCAGCCTGGGTGATAGAGTGAGACTATGTCACAAAGAACAAAAACAAAACCATTATATGGTTACTGGTTATTTAGTATCCGTTTCTCCACTAAAATGATAGCTCTTTGAAAGCAGGGGCTATTTCATTCGTTTTCATTTTTGAATTCCCGGGACCTGGCATGTTGTGGACAGGCAATATCGAATTGTTAAATGAATTTTAAATGGTAAATTAAATCATGTTAATGTAGACTTTCACAATAATTTAACTAAAAAGTAACTAAAAGTGTCTAAAAATAGTAGCTATCTTTCATTATGTATTTGCTATTTTCCGGCTTAAAACTATTAAGCAAATATTTTATATTTGTTATGTCAGTGTTTTCCAAATTTTAATGTATACTATTTTCCTTAATTTGCTCAATTTTACTACTAATAAATATATTTTAGAAGAAAAGCTTATATTATTACCACATGTGGAAAACTGGTATCACTTGACATAAATGGAAATAAAGTAAATCCATAAATGGAAATAAAAGTAAATCATTAAGTAAATGTAAGCAGTAGTATATTTATCAAACTGTTCTCCAATGAGAAAAAATTATTTAAGATTGGTCAGGCTGAGTGTAGTGGCTCACACCTGTAATCCCAGCACTTTGGGAGGCTGCCCCAGGTAGGCAAATCACTTGAGGTCAGGAGTTCAAGATCAGCCTGGCCAACATGGAAAAATGCTGTTTCTACAAATAAAAAAATTGTCCAGGCGTTGTGGTGTGCACCTGTAATCCCAGCTACAAGGGAGGCTGAGGTAGGAGAATCACTTGAACCTGGGAGGGAGAGGTTGCAGTGAGCCGGGATTGTGCCACTGCACTCTAGCCTGGACGACAGAGCAAGACTCCACCTCCAAAAAAAAAAAAAAAAAAAAGGTCAAAAATAAAAATATTCTTCTCAATTTTACATAGCTGAAGAAAAATTATGAAGATCAACATTAATGTAAATGTTTTCATTTTGATGTTAACTTGCATCAAGAATTCTAATTCACGTGCATTCATAATTTGAGAGGTGATTACATATAATTTGTTCTTTTGAGAGTTTCTAACCGAAGTGATGTAAGTAACTTTTGTTCAACAAATTTAAAAGAAGCCATCTGAAGAGATTGCCAGAAAATGCACTTGTGTTGAGTTATTTGATAATGATGCCCAAAATGAAGGGGAAAACATTCCTTATTCACTTGAGGCTGCCAGTGGGATTCGGAAAACATTTATTAAAATCCTTTTTAAAGTTAAGTTATTTGAGTCTTTTTTTAGTTCATCATTTTCTCAGCAGATTTTGTGCCTGAGTTTAAAATCAATTTATTCTGCTAACAAAAAGGAGCATACACACCGCAATTAAGGACTGGCCCTGTGGTGATCCAGTTTCATGACCACTGTGTACCTTTGCCTCTCCTGTGGGATAGGCAGGTCATCAAATAACACCGTTTCATTCAACACTATTTCATTATGCTGATGAGAAAAAGAAACTGGTCCTGGGCCAGAGCCACTGTTTGTGTGGTTGCCCTTTCTCCCTGTGTCTGCATGCATTCCCTCTGGGTACTCCAGCTTCCTCCCACATCCCAAAGCTGTGTTGTATTAGTCTGTTCTCACACTGCTAAAAAAGACATATCTGAGACTGGGTAATTTATAAAGGAAAGAGGTTTAATGGGCTCACAGTTCCACATGCCAGGGAGGTCTCACAATCATGGCAGAAAGCAATTGAGCAGCAAAGGCATGTCTTACATGGCAGTAGGTAAGACAGCATGTGGAGGGGAACTCTCCTTTATAAAACCATCAGATCTCATGAAATTTATTCACTGTCATGAGAACAGCATGGGAAACACCTGCCCCTACGATTTGATTACCTCCCACCAGGTCCCTCCCATGACAAGTGGGAATTATGAGAGCCACAATTCAAGGTGAGATTTGGGTGGGGACACAGCGAAACCATATCACATGAACATTAGGTGAATTGTTGTGTCCAAATGGTCCCAGTATGAGTGAGTGTGGGGGTGCGTGAGTGTGCCCTGTGATGGAATGGCGTCCGGTCTGGGGTGGGATCCCATCTTGTGCCCTGAGCTGCTGGGATGGACTCCAGCCACCCTTGACCCTGAATTGGAATAAGCAGGTAAGTAATTATCTTACCTATTTTTACTGATCTTTCTTAAATGTACGTAGAGCTCACATTTATTCCAATGCTTAATATTAGAAGTGCTTTGCCTCAGCTAACATCGTACTCAATGGGAAAAAATCGAAAGCCTTTCCTCTAAGGATGGGAACAAAACAACGATGCCCAGTTTCACCACTGTTATTTAACATAACACTGAAAGTCCTGACCAGAGCAGTAAGGCAAGAGAAAGAAATAAAGGGCATCCAGTTTGGAAAGGAAGAAATCAAATTTAGCCTTGTTCACAGACGCCATGATCTCATGCCTAAAAAAACCTAAAGATGGCTGGGTGTGGTGGCTCACGCCTGTAATCCCAGCACTTTGGGAGGCTGAGGGGGGTGAATCATGAAGTTAGGAGTTCAAGACCAGCCTGGCCAACATGGTGAAATCCTGTCTCCATTAAAAATACAAAAAAATTAGCTGGGTGTAGTGGCAGGCACCTATAAACCCAACACTTGGGAGGCTGAGGCAGGAGAACCACTTGAACCCAGGAGGTAGAGGTTGCAGTGAGCTGAGATTGTGCCACTACACTCCAGCCCAGACCACAGAGTAAGACTCCGTCTCCAAAAAAAAAAAAAAACAAACACACAACTAAAGATACTATCAAAAAACTGTTAGAATTGATAAATGAATTCAGTAAAATTGCAGAATTAACATACAGCCAGGTGCAGTGGCTCACACCTGTAATCCCAGTACTTTCAGAGGCCAAGGCAAGTGAATCACCTGAGGTCAGGAGTTCAAGACCAGCCTGGCCAACATGGTGAAACCCCATTTCTACTAAAAATACAAAAATTAGCTGGGCATGGTGGCAGGTGCCTGTAATCCCAGCTATGTGGGAGGCTGAGGCAGGAGAATCGCTTGAACCCAGGAGGCAGAGGTTGCAGTGAGCCAAGATTGCACCACTGCACTCTAGCCTGGGCAACAGGGCAAGGCTCCATCTCAAAAAAAAAAAAAAAATTCCCCAACCCCCAACTTCAGTCTATTTTCTCTAAAGCTGTTACATCAGCTTTAATTGGCTTGCTTCCTCCTAAACTATCTCAGAGGAATTGGGGATGGTTGTTGTTGGAAACAGGTTTATAACATCGGAAAGAATCCACACTGAGATAATGGATCACTCAGCCAGGCTAGTTTACTTTCTGCAGAAAGGGTGCAACTCCCCAGCAGTCTTGCCACGAGAGCACACCTGAACAAGGGAGACAGGGACATTTATAACTTCCGTGACCTGATGCAATCGCCCTACTGCTGTGTCCAGTTTCCATTGGCTGGAACAGGACCTCACGTTTTTATGCGTGACCCGACTGGCTAAAAACTTGGAAATTTCATGAATAGATAAGGGGAAAGAAGACAAGGAAGAAGAGGAAGCTAGTCAGGAAAAGGTCAGGAGGGTTTCCAAATAAGGAATGGCAACAGAGCAAGACTCTCTCTCAAAAACAAAAGAAAAAAGTTAAAAAAAAAGAAATAAATAAAACAAAACAACAAGAACAAAAAAGAGTTAGGTTCCTGTGGCATATTTCTCCTCACAAAAACATTACCACACTTCTAAGTAAAGACCAAAACACTTTAATATTGATTGTTTTTAGATTATTTGCTGTTGGTACATGTAAATGCAACTGATGTTTCTTTCTTTCCTTCCTTTTCTTTCTTTTTTTTTTTTGAGATAGAGTTTTGCTCTTGTTGTCCAGGCTGGAATGCAATGGCATCATCTTGGCTCACTGCAACCTCCAACTCCCAGGTTCGAGCAATTCTCCTGCCTCAGCCTCCCGAGTAGCTGGGATTACAAGCATTCGCCACCACGCCCAGCTAATTTTGTATTTTTAATAGAGACTGGCTTTTGCCATGTTGGTCAGGCTGGTCTCGAACTCCTGACCTCAGGTGATTGCCTTTCTCAGCCTCCCAAATTGCTGGGATTACAGTCATGAGCCACCGCGCAGCTGGTGGGGTTATTTTTAAAGAAATGTTGCACTCACCCAGGAGTGCTCTCCTCTCCATCCTAAACTGTAGCATCAAGGCTTCTGACTCAGTAAAAAGCTGCTTAGCACCGGGCATTCCTTAGAAGCCAAAGAGAAGAACTTTCTCTGATACACTAACAGTTGAGTAAACATTTATTTCCCTCCCAAATTCCTTAAATTAACAGGTCAGCAGCATCAGAACAGTTGAGACATAGATGGGAAGAAGTCATTAAAATCCTCAGCCGTCACCAGCCACGCCCACCCTGCGGTGAAGAATGCCCAGATCTTGGCAGTGTGGGCTTTGGGAATAAGGGAGAACAGGGATGGAGGGGCAGCCAGTTCTTTGTTATAATTCTCAACAAATTGGCCTTTTTCCTTTTGTAAGGGCTTAGTGCTGATCTTAATACATTTGATACATGTAATTACATTAGGGAAAAATTAAAGCAGGCTGTTTAATTCTGGCTAATTTAAAAGTTGTTCTGAAGTTAAAATGTATCTTTTGATAGTCAGAAATAGTAACAAATAATTGTTTTTTGACAAGGCACAGTGGCTCATGCCTGTAATCCCAGCACTTTGGGAGGCTGAGGCGGGTGGATCACTTGAGGTCAGGAGTTAGAGACCAGCTTGGCCAATATGGTGAAACCCCCTATCTACTAAAAATACAAAAATTAGCTGGGCATGGTAGTGGGCACCTATAATCCCAGCTACTTGGGAGGCCGAGGCAGGAGAATGACTTGAACCTGGAAGGTTGCAGTGAGCTGAGATCAAGCCACTGCACTCCAGCCTACTTAGGCAACAGAGCAAGACTCCTTCTAGAAAAAAAGAAAAAAAAATTAGCCAGGCATGGTGGTACATGCCTGTAATCCCAGCTACTTGGGAGGCTGAGGCAGGAGAAGTGCTTGAACCCGGGAGGCCAAGGTTGCAGTGAGCCGAGATAGCACCACTGTACTCCAGCCTGGGCAACAGAGCGAGACTCTGTCTCAAAAAAGAAAAAAAAATGTTTTTTGAGATAGTCTCATTCTGTCACCCAACCTGGAGTGCAGTGGCATGATCATGGCTTACTGCAGCCTCAACCTCCTAGGCTCAAACAATCCTCCCACCTCAGCCTCCCAAGTAGCTGGGACTACAGGCACTCAGCACCACATCCAGCTAATTAAAAAAAAAAAATTTATAGAGACATGGTCTTGCCTTTCCCAGGCAAATCAAAAACCTTGATGGTACAGTATAGGACAGAGAGAAGAGAGCAATCCTGGAAGGTGAGATGCTGGTGAGATGGATTGTTCAGTGGGTCTGGGTGGCCATAAAACCCATGTTCCCCAGAATTTGTAGAAATTATGAGGAAGTTTTTGATATGAAGCAAATGTGTGATACAGAATTACAGTTTATGCACTGCTCAAACAACAGAGTGGGTGTCCTCAGCTGGCCCTTTGGGTTATTCTACAAAAGCAGTCCATTTTCCATTTAGTGGTTTATTTCTATATCCATCCGTATTAATAGCCCGTTTCTCTCTCTTATTTTTTTTTTCTTTTTAAACTTCTCTGGTAGAATCTGCGAATTAGTCAGATCTTTCTTCCAATCTTTGAGATTTTGTCATCCAAGTGTATCAGACACAGTGTATATATTTTTCCTCATCTCAGTGCTTTCCTTTTCATGTTGCTGTATGTCATTTTATCAGTTTTTCTATTTTTGCAGTGTGTATGTCTCTCAGTCCATAATCTCAGGTGTTCAAGAAATATTATTTTATTTTTTTACAATCCTTATTTTTTGTGGGGAGGGGCGACTTATGCTTGCTGAGCAGATGGAAAATAAATTGCAGCCATTTTTATGGTTGTATCATGAGTCATAGCCAGGCATGGTGGCACGTGCTTCCCAGCTACTCAGGAGGCTGAGACGGGAGGATTGCTTGAGCTTAGGAGTCTGAGACTGCGGTGAGCTATGACAGCACCACTGCACTCCAGCCTGGGAAGCAGAGTGAGGCATTGTCTTTAAAAACAAAAACTAAAAAACCCAGTCTTAGGGCTTGTTACAAAGTGTAAAAAGGCTTTGGGTGGAGTCTGTCTGGTCCTCAAGTCACTCGACCACGCAGGAGTGCCCAAGAGGGCCACTGTTTCCCTTCATGTGGCCTTTTCGGCACTGGCAGCTCTCTGAAGTTTTCATAGCTCACTAGTAACCAGGACTCAGCCAGGGCTGCCTTTGGTCCTGTCTGCATTGGTACAGCCTACAGCCACGTCTCTCTCAGAGTTTGCTGCTCCTCTGGGCTGCTGTGAGGAGCTGGGGCCCAGGTACTGTAACTGCCCAATGGGTTCACCTTGCCCACTGCCTAGACAGAGGCAATTTATCAAGACAGGGGAATTGCAATAGAGAAAGAGTAATTCATGCAGAGCCAGTTGTGTGGGAGACCAGAGTTTTATTATTTTATTTATTTATTTTTTAATGATTTTTTTTTAAAGACGGAGTCTTGCTCTGTCGCTCAGGCTGGAGTGCAATGGCACAATCTCGGCTCACTGCAATCTCCACCTCCTGGGTTCAAGCAATTCTCCTGCCTCAGCCTCCTGAGTAGCTGGGACTACAGGCACCTGCCACCACCCCCAGCTAACTTTTGTATTTTTAGTAGAGACAGGGTTTCACCATATTGGCCAGGCTGGTCTCAAACTCCTGACCTTGTGATCCGCCTACCTCGGCCTGCCTTGGCCTCCCAAAGTGCTGGGATTATAGGTGTGAGCCACCACATCTGGCCAGATTAATGATTTTAGATCTTTCTTCTTTTCTAATATAAGTATTTAATGTTATAAGTTTTCCTCTAAGCACAGCTGTACTTATATCCCATACCTTTTTATATGTTGTATTTTCATTTAATTTCAAATATCATTTGTAATTTTTTTTCACTGATGCGTGGGTTATTTCAAAGTCTATTGTTTAGTTTCCAAATATTTGAGAAATTTTCCAGGTACATTTATGTTACTGGTTCTGCATATAATTCCACTGTGATCAGAAAACATACTTTCATTTCTTTCTTTCAAATTTACTGAAACATATTATACCTAGAATATGACCTTCTTCTATCTATTTTCCATGTGCATGTGATTGCGTATTGTGCTGTTTTATTTTTTTCACATGAAAGTTTTCGGTTTATTAATCTTCTCATGAAAAATCCACAAAGGCTGCAGAAAACATCATCGCAGCTTCTTTACTCCTTTGGCTTTTTGCCAGCACCAACACTGGCCTTTGCAGGCCCCAGACTTCCTTCATTCTGTTCTTGCCTTCCTTTCGTTGCTTTCTTGAGGTCTTTGTCTTCTCATACAGGCCACGTCTTGCAAGTCTATGTTTGGGTCCATTTTTCTTGGCATAATCCAGGGAATCATCAATCATGCCAAAGCCAGTTGTCCTGCCACCACCAAAATGAGTTCTGAATCCAAACACAAAGATGACATCCAGGGTGGTTTGTACATTTTGGCTAGTTTTTCTGTCTTAGGTACTGTTGCCTTCTGGGGATGAAGGACGTCAACGACCATTTGTTTTCTCTGAAATAGTCAGTTGGTCATGAACTTCCTAGTTCAGAGAGTTACTGTGTCGTTCAGGATGGCAGTCAATCCTCAGCCTCCCAAGGTGCTAGGATTACAGGTATGAGCCACCACGCCTGGCCACTTTTCCCGATTTTATATCCACATACATGAAGAAATTTAGTTTGTGATAAAGATAGTGCTTCAAATCAGTGAGGAAAATATAGTTCATTCAACATACTACTTGAGACATTTGGGTATCAATTTAAAAACAAACTAACAATACTCACTTAACACTAAACAAATTTCAAATTGGCTAAAGAGCTGGGAAAACAAGTACAAAAGTATTAAATGTTAGAAAAATATTGGGAAAAAAGTTTCTAATCCTAAAGAAGGAAAGCCTTTCTTTAAAAAGATAGATGACTGATGAGGCAGTGAGTGACCCTGCACAGTGGCTCTGTATCGCAAGTGTAAGAGGTGGTACTGCTGGGTCACACTCTGGTATGGTTTGGCTATGTCCCCACCCAAATCTCTTCTCGAATTCCCACGTGTTATGGGTGGACCCGGTGGGAGGTAATTGAATCATGGGGGCAAGTCTTTTCCAAGCTGTTCTTGTGATAGTAAGTCTCAAGAGATCTGATGATTTTTAAAAAAGGAGTTCCCCTGCACAAGCTCTCTCTCTTTCCCTGCCGCCACGCATCTAAGAGGGGACTTGCTCCTCCTTGCCTTCCATCATGATTGTGAGGCTTACGTGGAACTGTAAGTCTGATTAAACTTCTTTCTTTTGTTAATTACCCAATCTTGGGTATGTCTTTATCAGCAACATGAAAACGGGCTAATACACACTCCTTGTGAATTTTCAGTTTCAAGAGATAGTGCCACATCGTATTCCAAATAGCAGGACGGGCATGGTGACTCATGCCTGTAATCCCAGCACGTTGGGAAGCCTAGGCAGGTGGAGCTCCTGAGGTCAGGAGTTTGAGACCAGCCTGGTCAATATGGCGAAACCTCATCTCTACTAAAAATACAAAACTTAACCAGGCATGGTGGCTCATGCCTGTAGTCCCAGCTACTCAGAAGGCTGAGGCAGGAAAATCACTTGAACCTGGGGGGCAGAAGTTGCAGTGAGCCGAGAGTGTGCCACTGCACTCCAGCCTGGGTGAAAGACTGAAACTCTGTCTCAAAAAAAAACAAAAACAAAAAATGAACAGAAACTGCATGTTCGTATTTTAACAATAACAATAGTAGGTAACTAGCTGTCTCTTTGAAGGTCTTGAAGGAAGATCAGAGCCCAAAGGTCAGATTCCAGACCTCCACTTTATTTATTTATTTCTGTTTTGTAATTTTTTTTAAAACATAGAGTCTCATTCTGTCACCCAGGCTGGAGGGCAGGGATGTGACCTCCCACTTCAGCCTCCCCAGTAGCTGGGACTACAGGCATGTGCCACCATGCCCAGCTCATTTTTGTATTTTTTTAGTAGAGACAGGGTTTTGCCAAGATGGCCAGACTAGTCTCAAACTCCTGACAGGTGATCCACCCACCTCTGCCTCCCAAAGCGCTGTGATTATAGGCATGAGCCACAGCGCCCAGCCCCTGATATTTTAACAATAGCAATACTAGGTAACTAGCTGTCTGTCTCTTGATGGTCTTAAAGGAAGTTCAGAGCCCAGAGGTCAGATTCCGGACCTTCATTTTAAAATGCTAGAGCCAGGTCCACACACTAACGCAGGAGGAGGAGCGCTGTGCAGCAGGATTAGTCAACTGTCCTCTGGGATCTCTGAGGTCTCACACCTGCTCCAGGGCTCCTACTGAGGCCTCGGCCTCTAGAAGTTTAATTATTCTTTACTGAGTCTACTCAGCATCCCTGGGAAGGCAAAGGCATTGGGTCCATCGTGGACACATCTAGGGGCTGAAGGGTCTCCCGATGGGCAACACAGAGGAAGGACTAGACACGCTGAACACATTTCAGAGAATTAATGATAAAATCCTCCCTCTGATTCTGCCAGCTCAGCCCTGAGTTGAGGTGGTGGTTCCAGCCTTGGAAACACATGTCAATATGTGCCTATGGCTCCAGATTCTAAAGGACATAGGGTGGTTCCCCAAAGATTAAACATTGAATTACCAGCTGGGTGCGGTGGCTCACACCTGTAATCCTAGCACTTTGGGAGGCCGAGGCGGATGGATCACTTCAGGTCCAGAGTTTGAGACCAGCCTGACCAACATGGAGAAACCCCATCTCTACTAAAAATACAAAATTAGCTGGGCATGGTGACGTATGCCTATGATCCCAGCTATTTGGGAGGCTGAGGCAGGAGAATTGCTTGAACCCGGGAGGCAGAGGTTGCAGTGGGCCAAGATCAAGCCTTATACTCCAGCCTGGGCAACAAGAGCGAAACTCTGTCCCAAAACAAAACAAAACAAAAAAATATTGAATTACCATATGGTCCAGTAATTCCTCTTCTGGATATATACATGCAAGAATTTAAAAACAAGAACGTGAACAGTCATTTATTTTTGTTTTTCTTTTGTTTTTTTAAGATGGGGTCTTGCTCTGTACCCTAGGGTGGAGTACAGTGTTGTGATCTTGGCTCATTGCAACCTCCACCTCCTGGGTTCAAGTAATTCTCCTGCCTCAGCCTCCCAAGTAGCTGGGATTACAGGCACAAGCCACCACCCCTGGCTAATTTTTGTATTTTTGGTAAAGAGGGGTTTTCCCCATGTTTGCCAGGCTGGTCTCAAACTCCCGACCTCAGGTGATCTCCCTGCCTTGGCCTCCCAAAGTGCTGGGATTACAGGTGTGAGGCACCGGGCCTGGTCCTAAACAGTCATTTTACACCAATATTCACAGCAGCATTATTCAGAGTAGTGAAAACATGAAAGCAATGCAAATATTCATCAACAAATGAGTGGATAAACCAAATGTGGTATAGACATACAATGGACTGTTAGCCTAGAAAGGGATACAATTCTGACACATGCTGTAACACAGATGAACCTTGAACACATTACACTAAGTGAAATAAGCCACAATAAATAACAGTACAAAACAGCAAACAGAAAAACACATCAAAAAATTGAATACTGTATAATTCCTCTTATATGGTGCTGTTGAATGAATTGTGTCTACTCAGAATTCATATGTCGAAACCCCATCCCCCAATGTGACTGTATTTGGAGATGGGGCCTCATGGAGATAATGAAGGTTGAATGCGGTCATAAGTGTGTGGCTCTGATCCAACAGGATTGATGTCCTAATAAGAAGAGACACAGATGGAGGGCATGGTGGCTCACGCCTGTAATCCTAGCACTTTGGGAGGCCAAGGCAGGCAGATCGCTTGAGGTAAGGAGTTCAGACCAGTCTGGCCAACATGGTGAAACCCCACCTCTACTAAAAATACAAAAATTAGCTGGGTGTGGTGGTATAGGCCTGAAATCTCAGCTCCTCGGGAAGCTGAGGCAGGAGAATCTCTTGAACCCAAGACGTGGAGGCTGCAGTGAGCGCAGATTGCGCCGTTGCATTCCAGCCTGAACGATAGAGTGAGGCTCCATCTCAAAAAAAATAGAAAAAAAAAACATACTTTCATTTCCAAAAAGAAAAAAAAACACACAGAAACCTGTCTCTCCCTGCCACCTGAAGATGCAGTGAAAAGGCTGCAGTCTACAGCCAGAAAGAGAGCCCGCACCGAAACCAACTATGGTAGCACTTTGATTTCAGGCTTTTAGCCTCAAGAACTTCAGCCTCCAGAGAATAAATGTCTGTTGTTTAAGTCACCCAGTGTATGATATTTTGCCGTGGCAGCCCAAGCTAAGACACGTGAGGGACCCAGAGTAGTCAAATTCATAGAGACAGAAAGTAGAACAGTGGTTACCAGGGCCTAGGCGGGGAGGGGACTGGGAAGTTGCTGTTTACTTAGTTTCCATTTAAGATGACAAAAAATTCTGAAGGTGGACGGTGGTGACAGCTACACAGCAATGTGAATGTATTGAATGTCACTGAACTGTACACTGAAAAATGATTAAAATGATACATTTTATGTTATCTATATCTTAACCACAATTTTAAAAATTAAAAAAAAGAAGAAAGAGCTGGGTGCAGTTGCTCATGTCTGTAATCCCAGCACTTTGGGAAGCTGAGCTGGGTGAATTGCTTGAGGTCACATGTTTGAGACTAGCCTGGCCAACATAGTGAAACCCCATCTCTACTAAAAATACAAAAAATTAGCTGGACGTGGTGGTGGGCGCCTGTAATCCCAGCTGCTAGGAACGCTAAGGAAGGAGAATCGCTTGAACCCAGAAGGCGGAAGTTGCAGTGAGTGGAGAGCGCACCATTGCACTCCAGCCTGGGCAACAAGAGAGAAATTCTATCTCAAAAAAAAAAGAGTCTAAGGGACATTTTATGGCCTCTCTGGAACCCTGGGTCTGTATGGTCAGCCTAGGTCAAGCTTCCAACTTTCCCATCAACTCGTCACAGGCATAGAAGATGTTCTGCTGGTGGCTTTGGGATACACACAGTTCAGCAGATAAGGCACGGGAGAACAGTTTAAGTTCTGTCTAAATGAGCTCTAGAGCTCTGCTGTCACTGAATTTAAAAGTCTTTTTCCCAAGGCAAAAAAAAAATGTTCAAGAAGGAAAAATGTGTGCAGCTGGAGCCTGAATTAGCAGTTTTGTCTCCCAAGACCGGAAAACACCTGGTCCCAGCAGACTTTCTATTGAAGTTTATATGGCTTTCAAAAATAGCCCACTTCTTAGCTGACTGGCAAGATTTCGTTATGTTTGGTTGTCTTCCACAATTTTATCTAAGCTCTAGCAATCACACAACATTTTATTTATTTTTTGGCAGGGAAATGGGTATACAAAATTACTGTCATAGCTTTCCTAGATCAACTTTGTAGTTCTGATAAATCCAGAAGCTTTATAACAGAAAGCAGATGTTGTTAGAAACCACTGGAATCAGGATACACAACCAGAAGGGGCTTGAGACCACAGGGCCCTGCCACTCTGGGCAGGGGCTCTTGGGCCAGCAGTGTTAGTAGATTCTCAGAGCCTGCTAGAAACGCAGAATCTTCAGCAGAGCACAGTGGCTCAGGCCTGTAATCCCAGCACTCTGGGATGCTGAGGTGGGTGGATCACCTGAGGTCGGGAGTTCAAGACCAGCCTGGCCAGCATGGCGAAACCCCATCTCTACTAAAAATACAAAAATTAGCCAGGCATGGTGGTGCACACCTGTAATCCCAGCTACACAGAAGGCTAAGGCAGGAGAATTGCTCCAACCCAGTTGGCAGAGGTGCAGAGAGCCAAGATCACGCCGCTACATTCCAGCCTGGGCAACAGAGTAAGACTCCGTCTCAAAATAAAAGAAAAAAAAGAAAGAAAGAAAAGAGAAATGTAGACTCTTCAGCTGCACCCCAGACCCACTGAATCAAAATCTGCATTTTAACAAAATCTCTAGGAGTACTCACTAAAGTTTGAGAAGCTCTGAGGGCAACCTTCAGAACTTCCTCAGTGGAATTGCCTGAATGCTGATTAAAAATGCAAATTCCCGGGTCCTGCCCAACACCTGTGAAAATTACCTTATATGATTCTTAGGCAAACGAGCTCCAGAACTATCTTGGTAGGTGTCTGTTAGGAAGGAAAGCTACTTTGGCAGGGCGCGGTGGCTCATGCCTGTAATGCCAGCACTTTAGGGGCCAAGATGAGAGACTCACTCAAGGCAAGGAGTTCAAGACTTGCCTGGGTAACATAGTGAGACCACTGTGTCTAGATATATATTTAAAAATTAGCTGAGCATAATGGCACATGCCTGTAGTTCTAGCTATTCAGGAGAATTGCTTATGCCGGGAGTTTGAGACTGCAATGAGCTATATGAATGAGCCACTGTACTCCAGCCTGGGTGACAGAGCAGTGTCCTGTCTCAAAAAAAAAGGGGTGGTGGTGGAGGGCCAGGCATGGTGGCTTATGCTTGTAATTCCAGCACTTTGGGAGGCCAAGGTGGGTGGTTCACCTGAGCTCAGGAGTTAGAGACTGCCTGGCCAACATAGTGAAATCCTGTCTCCACTAAAAATACAAAAAAATTAGTAGAGTGTAGTGGCGTAGTAATCCCAGCTACTTGGGAAACCGAGGCAAGAGAATTGCTTGAACTCGGGAGGCGGAGGTTGCAGTGAGCCTGCACTCCAGCCTGGGCGACAGAGCGAGATTCCATCTTAAAAAATGAAGAACTCACAGATCCTAGGATATTCATGGAGTGAAACAGGTATTTAGAAAACTCCCCAAATAAATGTCTTAACCTCTTAATTACCATCTCTTTTTTGGGAATGACACTTAGAAATAATCACCCCTGGAGCGGGAGGGTGGGAAACAGCTACTCTAACGATTGTGATACTCACCCCACCCCCAACAACCCTCTCCTTCAGGAAAATGTTCTAAAAATGTGAGGTTTCCCCATAACCAGGCAATGGGAGAGAGAGGACTAAGAAAGAAAATCATGGCCAGGCATGTGATTTTCTTTCTTAACAAAATCTCTAGGAATACTCACTAAAGTTTGAGAAGCTCTGAGAGTGCTTACGCCTGTAATCCCAGCACTTGGGAAGCCGAGGTGGGCGGATCACCTGAGGTCAGGAGTTCGAGACTAGCCTGGCCAACATGGCCAAACCCTGTCTCTCCTAAAAATAAATTAAAAAAAAAATTAGCTGGGTGTGGTGGCGTATGACTATAGTCCCAGCTACTCAGGAGGCTGAAGCAGGAGAATCACTTGAACCCGGGAAGTGAAGGCTGCAGGAGCCCAGATGGTGCCACCGCACTCTAGCCTGGGTAACAGTGACAGAGTGAAGCTCTGTTGAAGGAAGGAAGGAAAGAAGGAAGGAAGGAAGGAAGGCAGGCAGGCGTTTGCCCTACATTACTGGTTTTATTACAGGAAAGGGGTACCAATCCAGACCTCAAGAGAGGGTTCTTGGATCTGGAGAATTCAGGGCGGGTCCATAAAGTGAATGTAAATTTATTAAGAAAGTAAAGGAATAAAAGAATGGCTACTCCATAGACAGAGCAGCCCTCTGGTTGCCCAATTTTATGGTTATTTCTTGATGATATGCTAAACAAGGGGTGGGTTATTCATGCCTCCCCTTTTTAGACCATATAGGGCAACTTCCTGATGTTGCCATGGCGTCTGTAAACTGTCATGGCGCTGGTGGGAGTGCAGCAGTGAAGACAACCAGAAGTCATTGCTATCTTGGCCTTGGGTTTTAGCCGGCTTCTTTACGGCAACCTGTTTTATCAGCAAGGTCTTTATGACCTGTATCTTGTGCCGACCTCCTATCTCATCCTGTGACTTAGAATGCCCTAACGGTCTAGGAATGCAGCCCAGTAGGTTTCAGCCTCATTTTACCCAGTCCCTACTGCAGATGGAGTTGCTCTGGGTCAAACGCCTCTGACAGTTTGAGTGGATTTTTCAGGACGTTTCTATCATTCCGGTTTCATTCTTTCAGCCTCCCCACCCCACCACATGCCAATACGATGGGGTTGAGACAAGAAAGAAAGCCAGGGAAAGGCAGCCTTTGCACAGAAACTTTGTGAAGGATAAACTCTAAACAGATGCAAAGCTCAGACCTCTCACAGGACTGGCTACCTGGAGTAGCCTACAGATGTGTGATCAGGACTGGGTATGGCTGAAACCACTTTCCTCCTCTGGGCCGCAGGGTTAATGACCTGGCAGCTTCTCCCTCAAAGGCTTACCTATGAAAAACCAGACCTCTGTGTGGTGAGACCCAAGTGCCTGGAAAGATTCCTCCCCAGCGCACAGTCAGGTCTGAGATTTCACCACCTGAGCACCACTTCTCCAACGCTGGGAGCGCAGGTCTGCGATCTTCAAGCTGTTCAGCAAACGCTGCAAACAGCATTTGTTGATTCAGATCTTTCTGCCCCAGGCATCTAGTTGAGAGGTTAATCTTATTGGCTAGAGGTAAAGCCCAGGGGTGTGAGAAGAGAGAAGACTGCAGTATTTGGGGTATAGGAGTGGGGAAGGACACCAATGAGAGGTGTTATCCACTTCTTGGGTGCACATACGGAGGGCTATCCTCCCTACCCCACCACCGCAGCGACCCGTGGGGCCTGGATAAAGGTAACCAGAAGTTAACTGCCGGAGCTGGAGGAGGCAGTGAGAACCAGGTGTCTGTCCTGCCCGTTCACCCTGTAGAGGAGGAGGCTGAGTTCCTGCGAGGCCTTGGCAACCTCCAGGACTGAAGCATGGCATGATTTGGGACCAGACCGTGGCTCTGGAGGGCAGTGCAGTGCTTTCTCCAATGCATCTCTCTGCCTTCAGGCAGGAAGCCAGAAAACAGGGTTTATAAGAACTGAGTCCCACGCTGGCATGTGGTAGTAAATTTTATATCTGCACCAGATGGAATGCAGCTCATTAACTAAAAGAATGGGCCTTAGCATCAGCTAGACATGGGTTCAAACCTGGGCCACTTATTTGCTCAAGTGATGATTCTATTTTTGAGACGGGGTCTCACTCCCATCACCCAGGCTGGAGTGCAGTGGAGGAATCATGGCTCACTACAGCCTCAACTTTCTGGGCTCGGGTGGGTAATCCTCCAACCTCAGCCTCCTGAGTGGCTGAGGTTATAGGAGCGCGCCACGATGCCCGTTTAATTTTGTATTTTGTGTAGAGACAGGTTTCCACCATGTTGGCCAGGCTGGTGTTGAACTCCTAGTCTCAAGTGATTATCCCACCTCGGCCTCTGAAAGTGCTAGGATTATAGGTGTGAGCCACTGTGCCCACAGGTGATGATTCTCAGTTCGTTTCCCGTATCAATAAAATGAGAATGTGAGTACAGTTTCTTTCTGAAAATTCAGTAAGCATATGAATGAGAATCCACACGATCCCTCTGGGGATCTCTTGTTAAACTGTAGATTCTGGATCAGTTCTTGGGGCTTGCTGAGAATCTATTTCTAACAAGTTCCCTTACCAAATGAGAAAACTAATTTTTTTTTTTTTTTTTTTTTGAGACGGAGTCTTGCTCTGTCACCAGGCTGAAGTGCAGTGGTATGATCTCGGCTCACTGCAACCTCTGCCACCTGGGTTGAAGCGATTCTCCTGCCTCAGCTTCCTGAGTAGCTGTGACTACAGGCACGTGCCACCGTGCCCAGCTAATTTTTGTATTTTTATTAGAGTTGGGGTTTCATCATGTTGGTCAGAATGGTCTCAATCTCTTGACCTCATGATCTGCCCGCCTTGGCCTCCCAAAGTGCTGGAATTACAGGTGTGAGCCACTGCGCCCGGCCAAAAGAAACTTTAATTTTTAAAAAAAAATTGTAAGTTTTAATTCTCAAAAAATTTTGTCTTTGCAAAGGAGCTGGGAAAAAAGCAGTGCAAAGAATTTCCACAGAGCCGTCACCCAATTTCCCTAAAGGTTAATGCTTGAGATGTCATCACAGGTCAATGATCAAAACAAGGAATTGTCACTGCAGCAATGCTATTAACTCATCTTCAGACATTTTTCAAATTTCATCATTTTTTCCACTAATGTCCTTTTTCTGGACAAGGATCCATGAAGGATCACACAGATTTAATAGTCCTGTCTCCTCAGTCTCCTTTCATCTGGGTCAGATTATACGCAAGACTTTCAGTGAGAGACACCTATACCAACAATGATAAACCGTTTGAATTTCTTTGCTTCTTTTGAGACAGGGTCTGGCTCTGTTGCCCGGGCTGGAGTGCGGTAGTGTGATCATAGCTCACTGCAGCCTCCATCTCCTGAGCTCAAGCAGTCCTCCCACCTTAGCCTCCCTAGTGGCTGGAATCATACATAAGTGGGGCTAATTTTTAATTTTTCATAGAGATGGGGGTCTCTTTATGTTGCCCAGGCTCCCACTTGAATTTCTTACACTTATTTGAATTCAAGTGGTTCTCAAAAAGTGTTCATAAGACTCACCTAGAGAGTTGTTTTATATGTTCACTCCCAGAGAAATGGATTCTGTAGAGTTTGCAAGTTAGGGGATATGGCTTTTTTTTTTTTTTTTAATGAAGTCTCACTCTGTTGCCCAGCCTGGAGTGCAGTGGCACGATCTCAGCTCACTGCAACCTCCTTCTCCCATGTTCAAGCAATTCTCCCACCTCAGCCTCCCTAGTGGGAATACCATGCCTGGCTAATTTTTGTATTTTTAGTAGAAATGAGGTTTCATCATGTTGGTCAGGCTGGTCCTGACCTCCTGACCTCAAGTGATCCTTCCCATCTCAGCCTCCCAAAGTTCTGGGATTACAGGCGTGAGCCACCACACCCGGCCGCAATATGCATTTTTATCAGTGTGCCAAGGGATTCCTCTGCAGGTGGTCAGAGGGTCAGACTTTGAGACAGTGTACAAAAGTGGCTAGCACAGTCTCAGTAAGCGTTTGCTGTGTGATCGCTTTCTCCTTACATAAGGAAAAACTGTCTCTATTGCTTAAGAACACTTTAAAGCATTCCAATCACATGGTGATGTTTCTAGAGGTAGTCTGTGTGTAGCCCTGTTCCCAATTCCTATCCCTCTTGATGGCACAAGTGGAGGCGAAATGGTACGCTCTGTTTTTGCGCTTTGTCTTCTAATGGCCTGTCATTGTTATCTGGGCAGCTACGCGGTTTCGCTCGTTCCCAAAGGTTGCCACTAGAGGGAACCAGTGACTTTCCCCATCACTAATCAAGTGGCCAAATTAGCAGGCAATTAGCAAATGTTTGGAGAAAATGTCGTAGAATGTTTTATCAGCCAGTTTACCACCTATGGACTCAAAGATCTGGATTTTTTTGCTTTTGATTACATTAGAATGAATTCCAGAGCCACTAACTTTAGGCCATCTCACTATCATCAATATTTAAAGAGCTGTGTTTGCATGGAGATGTGGAGTATGTAGGCTTGGAGAAGGCCCGGGGACTTCTGCTTCTTTGGGGGTTTGGTCTCAGTCGTCCTGGGTAGAAAGGACAGCTGTGGAAGATGCAGCAGCCGTGTCCAAACACAGAACTGCAGGCTTGACACTTGCTTCACCAGGTCTCTGTGATCCTTTTTACTTCCCTTGCCCCAGCCCTCTTGCTCCAAAAGAAGACAGCGGACACTCCCGGTGCTCTGGGTCACACCTGTAATCCCAGCACTTGGGGAGGCCAGGGCAGGAGGATCGCCTGAGCCCAAGAGTTGGAGACCATTCCTGGCAACATAGTAAGGCCCTGACTTTACAAAAAATAAAATTAATAAAAATCAGCCTGGCGTAATGGTGCTCACTTCTAGTCCCAGCTACATGGGAAGCTAAGGTGGGAGGATCACTCAAGTCTGGGAGACCACATACGCTAAGTGCTCAGTCCTACAAGACCACCCTCATTCCAGACACCAGTCACAAGTCCCACGTTGCCACCTGTACTTCTGACTAACTGGGTATAAATTAGGAGTTCCCATGACCATCCCCCCACATTCAGCTTTGATAGTTTGCTACAGTGGCTCACAAAACTCAAGAAATGTCTTTACTATTACCAGTTTATTACAAAGGATACAACTCAGAAACAGCCAAATGGAAGAGATGCATAGGGCAAGGTATAGGGATGGGGTTGGTCGTGGCTGAGCTTCTCCACCCTCTCTGGGCATGCCACCCTCCTAGCACCTTGATGTGTTCACAAGTCCAGAAGCTCTCTGAGCCCTGGCATTTAGGGATTTTATGGAGGTTTCGTTAAGTAGGCATGATTGATTAAATCATTGGCCATTGGTAATTGAACCTAATCTCTAGCCCTGCTCCACTTTCCTCAAGTCTGGGGGTCAGACTGAAAGTTTCAATCCTCTAGTCACATGGTTGATTCTTTTAGCAATCAGCTCCCATCCTGGAGCTATTTGGGGGCCCACCAACAGTCACCTTATTAGCATCAACACAGGAATTGTTGAAAGGGGCTGGTTATGGATAACAAAAGATGCTCCTCTCACCCCTATAACTGGGGAAATTCCAAGAGTTTTGAATCAGGGACTAAGAACAAATATATAGATTTCTGATTATCACATCTTTATTATGCTATGATAGTTTCCCTATATATGTCAAGTAATAAAACTCATATTGATCAAAACCCACACTCTCATGGGGGGTTGTCTGTTATTTGCCCCAAGTGGAGGAACCCTGGTTTTTTTCTGGGTAACAAATCTAAAGCAATACTCAAACCAGGGATATTGCTCTGTAGTTTTATTTTCTTGCATTATCTTTGCATATATATATATATGTATATATGTGTAGAGAGAGAGCATATATGTATATATATGTAGAGAGAGAGCATATATATATGTATATATATGTAGAGAGCATATATATATTAAAACCCATCTAAAGTAAATAAATAATAAATAAAATTAGAGAGCATATATATTAAAACCCATCTAAAAATATATGTATGTGTATGTATATGCATATATATATATAAACCCATCTAAAATATATATGTGTATGTTTATATATATATGCATATACATACATATATATTTTTAGATGGGTTTATATATATATATATACTCTCTCTATATATATATTTTATTTATTATTTATTTATTTATTTTGATGGGGTCTTGCCCTGTCACCCAGGCTGGAGTGCAGTGGTGAAATCTTGGCTCACTGCAACCTCTGCCTCCTGGGTTCAAGCAATTTTCCTGCCTCAGCCTCCTGAATAGTTGGGATTACCGGCATACACCACTATGCCAGGCTAATTTTTGTATTTTTAGTAGAGATGGGTTTTCACCATGTTGCCCAGGCTGGTCTCGAACTCCTGACCTCAGATGATCCACCCACCTTGGCCTCCCAAAGTGTTGAGATTACAGGTGTGAGCCACTGTGCCCAGTACTTTTATATATTTAACTGCAAGTTTATGTAAAAAATAATAACTGTTTAGCAAGCAGTTCATTAAATTCCTGAAAATTTTAACAGTGGATTCTCATGAGCCAGTGTGAGTGGGCTCCAGTATATCACTGGCTAAACTTTGCATGTCTTTTGCAATTTTGGCCATAGTGAACTGAGTCAGTTTCTCACAGTAATAGAACAGGAAATGAAGGGTATATATGTCTGTAATTTATTTGGCAAGAAGCCAGAAAACCAGAACAAATACCAAGCTGTGAATTATTTCCCGTATGCCTATCTAAATGGGTCATCTTAACAGCATAAAATTCAGTCCTTTTTAATGGAAGGCATTGTGTATCTTTTTTTTTTTCTCTAAACATTAGCATGAGTGAATACTGTACTTGTATATCTCATTTAATCTCTCAACAATGAACATGTTAAGTACTATTTTTCTCACGATTTTAGACAGACACTTAAGTTTAGGGAAGGCAAGTGACTCATGCAAAGTCACATAGCTAGCCAGCGAGACAGCCAGGATTTGAACCACAGCTGCCTGGACCTCAGTGGTCATCTGATCACACCTTTACACATCTGCAAGAGCACATGACATAGTTAATAAATATTTGTTGAATCCTTGTGCTATTTGTCTATTCATTCATCTATTGCTTCTATTTTCAAACTTTAAAATAATTGCAGAACACTTGTTGAAGGAATTTTTATGTGGAACACCAACATATAACATAGATAAAAGTAGATCTGCTCTGCTGAGCATTAGCGAGGGATGTGAAGCCCCCTGCCTACCTATCTATAAGATGCATTAATATTGATGAAAAAAGCTGGGCACAGTGGCTCACACCTGTAATCCCAGCACATTGAGAGGCCAAGGTGGGTATGAGGGACTGTGTTAAAGAAACTTCTCTTTCTGGGTCTGCTAGGGGAGGGGTTTCAAATGCAGGAAGTTCCCAGCTGCTGGCTCCCCGCCTGAGGTGGCTGTGGCTCTTTGAGCACCTCCTCCGCCTCCATCCAGAGACGGGGGTGGGGGGGTGGTTTCAAATGCAGGAATTTCTCAGCTCCCCACCTCATGCAGCTGGGGCTCTTTGAGCACCTCCTCTACCTGGGCCAGGTAAAATTCGTTGCCTGATCTTCCTGGGTGTGGGAAAGCCAGGTGGGGTTCTTTTGTCCCAAAATCTTGTGGAAAACTCTGGGAGGAGCGGGCTCTGTAACTCAGGGTTGTAGAACAAATAGCCAACCTGGTATCAGAGTAAAGAGCAATCACTGCAGAGGAAGTTTGAAAGAACTCTTCATTGGATGAGACCATGAATGGGGAGGGAATAACTCAAGGGTTAAAACTTCAGCTGCTCCTACCTGAACAGATTTCCCGCTCTGGGTTCCCTCCCGCAACAGCTGGGAGCTGTCTTCTCTATCTGTTTAATAAATCACTCTTCCACAAAACTCTTTGGGTCCAGGATTTGGATGGTAAACTCATTGCGCCTCTGGGGCCCCTTTCCTCATTTTTCGGGGTTAGAGAGGCCAAGAACCTACGAGCTGGGTACCCGCCCCCGTAACAGGTGGATCATCTGAGTCAGGAGTTCAAGAATAGCCTAGTCAACATGGTGAAACCTCATCTCTACTAAAAATACAAAAATTAGCCAGGCATGGTGGCATGTGCCTGTAATCCTAACTACTGAGGAGGCTGAGGGAGGAGAATCGCTTGAACCCAGGAGGTGGAGGTTGCAGTGAGCTGAGACTGCACCACTGCACTCCAGCCTGGGCGACAGAGCCAGACTCCATTTCAAAAAAGAAAAAAATTTCATGGAAAAAAACTTAAATTTGGAGTTCAGAAAAAAGTTTTACATTGTTCTTTTAAAACAATAAAATTTATATCTAGAGTAAAATGTCACACAAGGTTGTCTGGACTTCTCATGAAATCGACAAAGGTATAAACAACGCCAGGAGTAACAGAACCAACAGGGCCAATTTCTTTAGGAACACAATAGGAATGCAGGTTACCAAGGAAGTTATGTTCAAACCTGTTTCCAGGCTTCCCCACATAGGAATGGTGGGCTAATAGCACCTTTGGTGTCTGGCGGACGTGTGTTTAAATCCTAGACCGCCAATCACTGTATGATCTTGGCTGAATCCCACCTACAGTTACAGTGATAATTCTAGAATCTACTTACAAGGGTTCTTGTGAGGATTAAAGGAGATAATGACTATGCATAGGGTCTGTTAATTACTCCATAAGTGATAGTTATTAATTAGACTAGGTGTCACGGTTGCCTAATGACTTATTTCTCATTTTCTCTGAGGCTTTAGTGTTTAAATTGCTCTTTTTATTACATCCTTTACTTTGGGCTATTACAACACTGGTAGGGAAGTATATGGAAAAACGGCAAGAATTTTTAGAGGCCAAAAACTCCAGTTTTACCTAAATGCCCCTATGTCGAAATGCACATAAAACTAATTTCTATTTTTTCTGCATCTCAGAGTTAGTCTGGTCAAATAAGAGGATAAATGCTACATTTGTGCTTGTCACTTATGAACCCCAATGCAAGACTCATTTAATTGTTCCCTAAGCCATTTATAAATGTGCCTGTGGACAGCAGGTATACTAAGCAGATTCTGGGGGCCCAGGCTTTGTTCTGTTGATTTCAGAACTTTTAATCCTAATTATTCCTGAGTACATTTAAGCCA
>CAUYLG010036759.1:0-135000 GCA_963573385.1 Cacajao melanocephalus | reverse complement strand
GCAGTTCCACTCTGGAGGAAGCTACGTCACCTCCATCGCGACTGTGTTGTCTGCTATGTTGTTCAGTGCTGGCTTTTCTGATTCATGATTTTCCCTGTTGAAATAAAGTTCAATTAATTACTTATCCACAACATAAACATTTAGCAAATGAACATTATCTTCCCAACAAAAAGCTTATTTTTATCAACAGGAAGAAATTGGACTCTTTGGGAACAAGCTAGCAAGTTGAGGAATAGAAATCTTTATAGTTTATCAGGAACATACACTCAGAAATCAGGCTAATGTTGACTGTAAATAAATTCCACGGTCAACTATATTACCATCAAAATTATAGTAGTACCCAAGCAACCTAGATATTAAAAACAAAGAATGCCCATGTTTTAGTAATTTTGTTTCGACTTCCTCCTCTATCAAACCTTTCTCAGGCTTTAAACCAGGTGAACATATGGAGCTGTGGCACAGCCACAGAGCTCGAGGGCCTAGTGGTGGTTCTACGGCCTAGACTTTTGAGTGTCCTTGGAGAAATACATTCACTTCCCTGCATCTCAGTTTCTTCATCTTTAAAAACAAAAGGACAAGTGATATGCAAGTTTTATACGTGGCAAATGTTCCATGCTTAAACAATATTATAGCAATAAAATCATGATATAAGTCAGAACTATAGCTGATAGATTAGCTATATAATTAGACCCAGAATGCTAAGGATTGGTATTAAGGAAACAATGACTGTTACTTAAATTCAGAAGCAGACAGAGATGCATGGGTTGGAAACTATAGGCCACAGTTCGTTGCTACAAACTCGGCTTTCTTCTGGGCCACACTCCCGGCTGAGACAGTCTACCAGTTTGTCATTCAAAGTGCTCCAGGAGTCTGGAACGGCTTCTCCTGCCATTCCAATTTCAACTACTAACCTTCCCAAGCCTATAGAAAAATCAGTTTACTGGTTGACTTCTAAACACTTGCATTTCCTCAACTTTGTATTTTCACTCAGCCTCAAATTTGTATTTCATTCCACCTGCCAGAAATGCTTTTTCTTTCTCCTCTTTGCCCAAAGATTAACACAGATTGAATCTGATCTTATTTTGTTAGAACAGTCCCAGAATTCCCTGTGCAAAAAAAATTTCTCCTTATACTGAAATTACAGCCATCATCTATACAATTAATTTAACAAGCATATAATGCTTTGTGGTATGTACAGTTAACATTATTGAACTTCTCACCCCTCTATGCTTGTCTCCTAACTAAACCGAAAACAACTGTCTTCTTGTTTCTCCCGCAGTACCTTGTAGACAGCAGGATTTTAATCACTATTAATTCTACAACATAATAGAGCATAAGCAAAATTCTCAACTGTCTACTGAAATCCAAGAAGGCAAGTTAGCACAGAAAATAATGGTTTGATCAACGAGTTGACCTGGCATGAATACTGTTAAGTCTTTACATTAATAAGAATAGCTTAAGGCCGGCGCAGTAGCTCATGCCTGTAATCCCAGCACTTTGGGAGGCCGAGGAAGGCAGATCACCTGAGGTCAGGAGTTTGAGACCAGCATGGCCAACATGGTGAAACTCCTGGTCAACTGAAAATACAAATATTAGCCAGGCCTGGTGCCTGTAGTCCCAGCTACTCTGGAGGCTGAGACAGGAGAATCACTTGAACCCAGGAGGCAGAGGTTGAAGTGAGCCAAGATCGCTCCATGGCACTCCAGCTTGGGCAACAGAGTGAGACTCTCTCTCAAAAAAAAAAAAAAAAAAAAAAAAAAGCCGGTTCCTAGGTGACCCCAGCCTGTGGCTGCTGGAGTTTATCCTACTGAGGTAGTAGTGTGAGGTTAGGACTCGGCTCACACGCTTGGATCCCCCCAGTGCCTGCAAGGGCTTCTCCTGGCTACCGCTTTTGCTCTCGTGAATGACATGGGTGGCAGTCCTCTTCAAGGCTTGCACGAGGGCATCCCGGCATCTGCGATCAAGTGCGCCCTGCTGCTTCTAAGGCTGACCCTGTGGCTGGGGTGCTGCGGGGTCACGCTGGCTAGGCCCGGTCCACTCACTCAAAGGCGCCCTGCTTTGGCCTGCTCAGCTCAGGAGAACCGGGCCGACCCCATGTCTGGCAGGGGTGTGGCTGAGGAAGCGGGGGGTGGGGGGCAGGGAAACTAGTGCCTGTCTGGTGGTAGTCCCAGGCATGGCTTCCTGCAGCTATCTTGCAGCTTACTTCTGGTTTTGTTGCTTTGGCCACCGAGGAGAAATGCACAGTAGGAACTCTGTAGGAGGCTGCTTGCCTGACATGGTTTCTGTCTTGAATAGTTGTTGAGTGAAAGGTAAAGTGTTTTGATTAAATATATATATGTGTATGTATATATACATACATATTTCCATAAGTGAAAAGACTTAAATATTATTTTGGGTGGGGTGGGGGTTAATGTATTCTGCATTAAAAAAAAAAAGATATCTTCAGCCAGGCATGCTGGCACACGCTGTAATCCCAGCATTTTGGGAGGCCAAGGCTGCTGGATCATGAGGTCAGGAGGTCAAGAGCAGTCTGGCCAACATGGTAAAACCTCATCTCTACAAAAATACAAAAATTAGCCGGGCATGATGGTGGGTGCCTGTAATCCCAGTTACTTTGGAGGCTGAGGTGGCAGAATCACTTGAACCCGGGAGGCAGAGATTGTAGTGAGCTGAGGTGCCACAGCACTCTAGCCTGGGAGACAGAGTGAGACTCTGTCTAGGAAGAAAAAAAAAAAAAAAAAAACTTACCATACTGGTGATGGGGTAGGGGGTTCTATCAATTCTACCTGTTTACATGAAGGGCTGTGGAGAAAAATAATAACAGAAACCTTCTAAAGAGAACTCCTTCTATCCAAAGATGGAAGAAATAAGAGAGCATTATAAGCTATTTTTTTTTTTCTGAGATGGAGTTTAGCTCTTATTGCCTGCACTGGAGTGCAAGGCGTGATCTTGGCTCACTGCAACCTCTGCCTCCTGGGTTCAAGTGATTCTCGGGCCTCAGCCTCCCAAGTAGCTGGGATTACAGGCATGCACCACCATGCCTGGATAATTTTGTATTTTTAGGAGAGATGGGGTTTCACCGTGTTGATCAGGCTGGTCTGGAACTCACGACCTTAGGTGATCTGCCCAACTATGCCTCCCAAAGTGCTGGGATTACAGGCATGAGCCACCGCGCCTGGCCATAAGCTATTGTTATGGTAAGAAAGGGACGTCCCAAATCATATGTGAAGTATTTACTATACTAGTTCAAATACTCAGTATTGAATCAAGTATTCAAGAACTGTTTAGTTCTTGAATAAATAATCAATTCTCAACGATACATTTTTAATGTTTAAAAGAAAATAACAGGAAACACAAGGAAATAGGTAAAGAACTATGCCGGAGGACTGAAGTTAGATCTCCTATTCCAGGTATGTTAGGCTAAAATAAGTACTCACCTTGGAACTGAATCTACAGAGGATGAAGATGGGACCTTGGAAACTTGACAGTTTGCTGCGGCAGCCAGCTTTAAGGCAGATGATGGAACAGCACTTAAAGTCCTAGGTATATGTCGTGCATTTATTGGGGCAATAGAGTTTACAGTGGCAACTGACGAAGGTACAGTTAATCGAATGTTGTTCCCAATCAGAACCTGAGTTGTTGCAGAATTGGCAGCAGTTACTTGATGACTCAGTGCACTGTGGGAACTTGAAGTCTGTGTAATGTTTGAAGGCTGTAACAAAGCTGAACCTGCCGTTGACGGACTTGTATGCACAAGTGCTGTTGGTGTAGTACTACTGAGGTGTAAGCCCTTGTATACTCCTAGAGAGAAAAAGAAAGAAACATCTAAACAACATGCAACTTTGCTGTTTATATTATAGATATGTATTATAAATATAACCCAAACAATTTAAATGTCTTTATTTTTACCTGAGGCTGGAAGGACGCCATTCACCCCGATTCCAAGCACCACATCATCCTTCATCTTGAATCCCATCAGTTGTTCTGATGTCACCAAAGCAGAAGCAGCAAACTGAGCACTAGCAGAATCCAAAGTCTTAGAAACAAAACCCTAAAAAGAAAATATAAAAGAAATCTAATCAGTATCACTTAGTATCAAATCAGTATCAAAGCTATACAGGTATACCAAAATAAGCTTGAATATAATAAATAAAAATGGCAAACCACTGAAATCTCTTTCTTTTTAAGTACCTTAAGATGTAACAGTAATTATCTCTTTTGATAGTCATGTATTTGAAAAATGAAAAGTAATCTAAGTTATAAATTTAGCTTCATATGTGACAATATATAATATGTAAAAGTCAATTACCAAAATAGGCCTTCTATAATGTGGAAACAGAAAACCTCCAACACAAAATGTTGGACAAGAAATATGCTAGTAAACATTTCAGGCCGGGCACGGTGGCTCATGCCTGTAATCTCAGCACCCTGGGAGGCCAAGGTGGGTGGATCACAAGGTTAGGAGATTGAGACCATCCTGACCAACAAGGTGAAACCCTGTCTGTACTAAAAATACAAAAATTAGCTGGGTGTGGTCGCGTGTGCCTGTAGTCCCAGCTACTCGGGAGGCTGAGGCAAGAGAATCACTTGAACCCAGGAGGTGGAGGTTGCAGTGAGCTGATACCGCGCCACTGCACTCTAGCTTGGCAACGGAGCAAGACTCCGTATCAAAAGAAAACAAAAACAACAAAAAAAACCATTTCAGTGATTTGCAAATATATATAATGAATAAATGAATATGCAAACTTCCTTCACCTAACTTACACACACGCACATATGTATACACACACAATGAAAGGCACCTTTGGGATAAGATAACTATCCCTTTAGAAATGGAAGTAACAAAATATCACATAATTTAACCTAGAAATTGATAGGCCCCTCAACTTTTTAAAAATGAATTTTTCCTGCAAGATGCATAGAGACTCAAACCTCAGCCTTTATGCCTGACATGTGTTTAAATGGCAAACATTTATCACGCTTTAGGTTTAAAAGTTATCTCTTTCAACAGTAAGAGAGGTTATTTTTGCAGAATTTTAAAAGTCTTAGTAATAATTAACATGCCCAAGGGAATGAACTGGGTGGGGTTATATTCAAGAGGTACATTAAGAGACTACAGGTCAGACAGGAAGACAGTATCTTCGTCTAACTAAGTGCTTTAGTTTTACTTTTTAAAATAGGGAGCAGAGGCAACAGCTTCCATACTCACCTGTAGTGTTCTTTCTAAACCCTGTATATTCAGGCGAAAGCCACTTTTCTGCTGGTTAGATGCAAGGTTCTATGACAACAGTTGGTAATTAGAGATGAACTCTGGTGGGAAACAATGAGGGATAATCATAAGACAGACAAATCCCTCACCTGTGATGTGTTGGTGGAGGAATTACTATTTGCTTGCTGTTGCTGAATTTGTGCAAGCTGCTGTTTCTGCATGAGTGCCAGTTGCTGCTGATGTTGCTGGTATTGTTCGGCTGTAAATGCTGAACATAAAATAAAGAAACACTTTATAAAAATGCCCAGATATCATATATGTCTTACAATACTAAAATGAAAATTCTGCATTAAAAGAAATTTGTGCAAAATTGAAGCATCTGACAAAGGTTCATGATGCTGCTAAAGATCACTTCCAAATGAAAATTTCAGCATTTCTGCTACCACATTTAACAAGAGTGGCTTGAATTTAAAGAAAAAAAATTAAACTTCCTGAATTAAACATAGGAAAGAGAACTGCTCACTTCCCAAGTTTCAACACCACTATTTTTTTTAAGCTATGACACTTGTTCTAGACAGTGTAGAAAGGTAATAGCCTTTAAAATCCATAGATTTGGAATTCAACTTTGCACTGAGCATGAGAGGAAATATGATAATTACCATTTGGTTTCTATTTAATCCATATCTTCCCAATGCATTCAGGTGATCCCTAACAGCTCTGTGTATAAATACTAATTGTTCTACATAGTTTCTAATTATAGTCATTAAAAAATTTTCCTCTATATGAAAGATTACAGTTGTTGGTTGGTTTATTGCTTTTTTTTTTTTTTTAAAGAACTCATCCTTTAAGTTTAACAGGAAGAAAAGAGGCTCCAATGTTAAGGTTAATTTTCCCCACCCAATTAACCCACCTGGAAAAAATCCAGTCAATAAGAACGGAGTTGTTTATGCTGATTTACTGTACAGAATGATGTCTGAGGAAAGACACTGTGTTATGCTACTTATGTTTGTCTATGGAGAGCTCAGTTCTAAAAAAAACAAACAAAAAAATGTTCATTTATTACCCCCCCAAAAAATGTGTGCAGTTTTTAAAAAGGAAACCTTTTTCTCTTTTTTGCCAATAAAAAAAAAAGCACATACAATCACAATACCTCTGACTTTAAAGGCTTCTTTAAGAAGCCTGTGATGTTTGAGTAAGGATTATTTTAAAACAAAAAAAGGTTTATCATGCATCCCTGGTTACCAGGGAATCTATAAATCATGCACATTTCCTCGACATAAAGTTTAGTGTTTTCAAAATACTGTCACCTAATTTGTTGCTGTTTAACTGTAGCTTGATAATTTATTAGGATATCACTTCAAGTTATATAATTTTCACTTATATAACTCATGAAGAATCTCTCTTTATCCTCCAGGATATAGTTTCTGGTTGGTACAACTAGAAAATGTTTAGGTACAAATTCTGCCATAGTTTGAATGGATCAGAAAATTGTGAAATAGTAATATTCAAGAAAACTTAATAAATTATTAGGATCTACACAGGCTCTTATACTTGAGTGGAACCAAGTTCCTCGGCTACAAGGGAAAAAAGTAACTTCTTGTTGGAAAAATGCTACTATTGGTTTTCTTATTTTCTGTGTGTTAAAATCTGTTTAGTTGATATCTGTCCTTTGACAAACTCCATTTCCTACTATGTTCATAATTTACAAATCTGCCATCTATAGAAAATATTTTTAATGACAATAGAATGCTCCCTAAATATGGATATAAAAATAACTGCCAACATGATCATTTCCATATAAACAGAAATGTGTTGTATTGAAACTTGAAGAAAATCTAAAAAAAAGTCAATGCTGTCCTACAACAATTTCATAGTTAATATTTCTCATGTTTAAAAAAATCCACAAAAAGCAATTATTTAAATGTAAGGATCCTTAATTCACTAGATACTTTAGCCAATATGTTTTTGAGATTTACAGTTTAATTTCCTAAGTTTTAGTGTGTTGCCTAAACCTTGACTTTTCTAGTAGGGAATGCTCAGTAAATTTAAAAGCAAACAAATCATTTTTGGAAGGTCATCACATACACAGGAAAACAATAATTGAGCATTCACTGAATGCCTATGTATGAAAGTCCATATATAAGAAAGTATTCTTTTGTATAACTTTGCTGATGTTTGTGTGTGTTTAATTAAAACTTTATCAATAACTAATTAGAAATCAATGTGAATAAAGTCCAAATATTTTTGCCTTATTTAACATCTTAATCCTGGGTCTTTGAAGGTCTTGCGAATTTCATTTTTTTTTTTTGAGATGGAGTCTCGCTCTTGTTGCCCAGGCTGGAGTACAGTGACATGATCACAGCTCACTGCAACCTTTGCCTTCCCAGGTTCAAGCGACTCTCCTGCCTTAGCCTCCCGAGTAGCTGAGATTATAGGTGCCTGCCACCACACCTGGCTAATTTTTTTTTGCATTTTTAGTAGAGAATGGCTTTCACCATATTGGCCAGGCTAGTTTCAAACTCCTGAACTTGTGATCCGCCTGCCTCAGCCTCCCAAAGTGCTGGGATTACAGGCGTGAGCCACCATGCCCAGCCAGGTTTTCTATTTCTTCTGAGGAATAAAATTCAATTCCTAAAGAAGGCAGGGTGAATGAGTAAAAAAAACTTGGACGAAGGTAGTAAATATGGGCAAATGAAATCTGAACTGGGTTTTATATATTATTTATCGAGAAAAGTCTCCAGGTCTTTATCCTGAGGACGACCTCAGGTCATGATACCATTATAACTTGAAAGTTTAACCAAATGCTAAATGGAAATAAGACAAAAATGGCCATCCTTACCCTCTCTAAATGTCTATGAATGATCAAGATATCAGGACAGAAAACTTTTAGGTTGTATGTCTACCACCTGATACGGTGTGTGAATCAAGTTTGTAACTCAGACAAAGGTGGGCAAGATGGTTGCTGCTGACAGATGACCAAATCTAGAGTCAGAACCCTTTCACAAAACCAAACAATTTTGAGGTCAGGAAGGGTATCCTACAACCTCATCTAGAGATGAAGAAACTTCTGAGGTCACACAGATGTAGTAGTAGAAGGAAAAGAGAACTCCAAAGCAATGAGATTTTAAATTGAAAAAGAAATAGACAAAAATTCTGTCTTAGATTTAGTATTTGCAAGAAATCAAACTCTGATGTACCAACAGTATGAATTAAGTGCTTAAAATGCCCATATACATGACAAACAAGGGTCTATGTGGGGAGGAGAGTCATGTGTGGGACAGGATTAAAAGCTCCGAATATTTAACCAGGAATGGAACTAGGAAAGGAAGCACAATAAAGGCCATTATGATGCTAGATCAAGGGCAAACTCACTTGGTATGCTTCCATGAGCCAAACAGGGACCTGCAGGTTTAAATTTAAGAAGGCAGTTTTTGGTTCAATAATACATAGACAAACTTTCTAACCAAGATCCTCAAATAACTTGATCTAGAAACTTATTGAATTTGCCTTCACTAGAAACACTTAGGCAGAAGTAGAAACTACCTTTGTTTTGGTAGCTTCTAAGTAACCAATTCTCTGGGGCAGAAGTTCTTTTGAGACAGGGTCTCATTCTGCTGCCTAAGCTGGAGTGCAGTGGTGTGATCTCGGCTCACTGCAGCCTCGACCTCCTGGGCTCAACTGATCCTCCCACTTCAGCCTCCCAATCAGTTCTGGCTGGGACTACAGGTGAGTGTCACCATGCCTGGCTAATTTTTGTATTTTTTGGAGAGACAGGGGTTTCACCATGTTACTCAGGCTGGTTTTGAACTCCTTGGGCTCAAGGGATCCACCTGCTTCAGTCTCCCAAAGTGCTGGGATTACAGGCATGAGACACTGTGCCCGGACTAAGACTCCCTGAGTCCACTTGTACTACAGGGAAGCCATGGCATAGTGCACCAGCAGCTGGAACAGCCTACAGTTCAGACTGCTGCTCTGTGTGTTGCAGTCTTGTAGCTAAAGGTGATCAACTGAGATGATCAAAGGAGTGTGGCTGAGGGGAAAGTGATGGGCGCTAAAGAAACATCTGGAGTTTAGATTACCAAAATGTACACTTTTTTTTTTTTTTTTTTGAGACAGAGTCTTGCTCTGTCACCCAGGCCTCCCAGGTTCAAGTGATTCTCCTGCCTCAGCCTCTCAAGTAGCTGGGATTACAGGTGCCTGCCACCATGCCAGACTAATTTTTGTATTTTTAGTAAGAGAAGGGGTTTCACCATGTTGGCCAGGCTGGTCTTGAACTCCTGACCTCAAGTGATCCACCTGCCTCGGCTTCCCAAAGTGTTGGGATTACAGGCATGAACCACAGCACCTGGCACTCAAATATATACTTTTCTTTTAATGACAAAACCAAAAGTAACCCCAAATGCTTTATTTAAAAAAACCCTGAAATAGAGTTTTATTTTAGTACACAGGCTGAACACTATTTCAATATAAAACAAAAGGCAACTTTAAAGAAATATAAAGTAAAATTCTTCAGGTACTTATTAAAGTATGATTTCCTAATTAGTGAGACTGAGTTGAAAAGATTCATGAGCCTTTATCAACCATCTAGAAATCTAATTTGAACACCAAAGTTGGTTGTGATTCAATTGTTGGCAAACTATGACCAGACCTGACTTCATCTGGCTGTGAATGACTGAACATGAGATTTGTAGTTAAATATTCCTCTTACTGTGAATATTTTTGCGCTTTATTCTATGACTGTAGAACTAGTAATGTATTTTACTACAGGTGCTACTCCAGACTCTGCTACAGATGTTATGTGATAATCCACTTTCTATAGTAAAAAAATTCTGAATTTTGGAACACATTTGAATTAAGTCAAGGTCACAAAATCTTACAAAATATTCAGTGCTCAAATCTAGGGTTCCTTTTCTACAATAAGATTAAAATTTTATGTTACAAACTAAATTACACTAAGTTACAGATATTAAAACTTGGAACATATCATTCTAACCACGTATCTCCTATTCGTTTATGAAAATAAACCAAATCTTTACTGCAGATATGAGAGCTTAGGAAAATGAATTAGAATGCTGGTAAAATTTTATTGGAAATTAGAAATTCACATCTTGAATACAAAATCGTAGCTTAAAAATCACTTTCTGTTTCCAGTCTTTCTGAATTATATAAGGACTCTTACATAAGAGGCCTTAAGAATTACAAAAAAGGTATTAATTCTGCTATTTGATATCCACCAAACTCAAAACATATGCAAATGAATACTGAGTCACCGAACATCCAACTTTCCAAGGTGCTTTTGTGAGTTAAAAAAAAAGTTAAGAAAACTATTTGGAAACTGTCCAAATCACCGATTAATTGAAGATTATTAAAAATATACAATTTATCCTTAAGTACTAAAACCTCACCCCCAAAATTCCACATACACATACAATCTTTCCCAGTTCCTTACCACTGTGTCATCCTGCTGCATGGCATCCAGAGGACCAGGCACTCAACACACCTAACTCACGAGGCTTCCTAATACTGGACTGCGCTCAGGCTACACATTTGGTTACACAAATATGCAAAATAGTTAAGAGTGGGAAGGAAAGTAAAAAAGATTCTGAGTAGTTGAAACAGACTATAAAAGTTAGTGTTAAAGGTCATGTACTTTACTAAATTAGACTTCTATTATCTTCATTTAGAATTTCCTATTTAATTTAAAAATGAGTGTAGGCCAGGTGTGGTGGCTCACACCTGTAATCCCAGCACTTTGGGAGGCCAAGGCAGGCAGATCACTTGAAGTCAGGAGTTCGAGACCAGCCTGGCCAACATGGTGAAACCCTGTCTCTACTAGTAATACAGAAATTGCTGGGCATGGTGGTGCGCACTTATAATCCCAGCTACTTGGGAGGCTGACACATGAGAATCGCCTGAAGCCAGGAGGCAGAGGTTGCAGTGAGTGAGATCACACCACAGCACTCCAACCTGGGAGACAGAATGAAACTGTGTCTCAAAAAAAAAAAAAAAAAAAAAGAAAAAGAAAAAGAAAAAGAGAGTAAATAGGTAATTATTTAGAAAAGGGAAAATCAGCCCAGAGGGCATCACTATGTTACAGTGTAAGTATAAAAAACAATGATTGAATAATCAGAAATGGCATTATAACTCACATATTTGGCTTAAGTAGCAGGAAAGCTTATTAGCTGACTCGTATTTCACAAAATAGTTAAACTTCCAAACTCATAAACAGATTTAGCATCTCTAATATGAAAGTCCGAAATCTGAAATGCTCCAAGATCCAAAACTTTTTCTGCATTAACCTGATACAACAAGTGGAAAATTCTACACCTGGCCTCATGTGATGGGCCATAGTCAAAATGCAGTCAATACTTTGTTTCATGCATACATTCTTTTTTTCCCAAGATGGAGTTTTGTTCTGTTGGAGTACAGTGGTGTGATCTTGGCTCACTCACAGTAACCTCTGTCTCCTGGGGTAATGCGATTCTCCTGCCTCAGCCTCCTGAGTAGCTGGACTTACAGGCACCCACCACCACGCCAAGCTAATTTTTGTATTTTTAATAGAGGGGTTTTGCCATGTTGGCCAGGCTGGTCTTGAACTCCTGACCTCAAGCGACCTGCCCATCTTGGCCTCCCAAACTGCTGGGATTACAGGCATAAGCCACTGTGCCCGGCCTGAATACAATTATTTTTAAGATACTATATAAAATTACCTTTAGGCTATGTGTGTAAGGTACATATGAAAAATAAATACATTTCATGTTTTGACATGGGTCCCATCCCTAATGTTTCTAATTATGTATATGTAAATATTACCAAATCTGAAAAAATCCAAAATCAGAAACACTCCTGTCCCAAGCATTTCATTTAAGGAATATTCAACCTGTATTATGAAAATTAAGCCTTAAAAATTCCTTTAGAGAGTGCCCTGATGGAGATTCCTCTTTTTGTTTTGAGATGGAGTCTCCTTCTGTCGCACAGGCTGGAGTGCAGTGACACAATCTCGCCTCACTGCAACTTCCGCTTCCCAGGTTCAAGTGATTCTCCTGCCTCAGCCTCCCCAGTAACTGGGATTGCAGGTGTGCACCACCAGGCCTGGCTAATTTTTGTATTTTTAGTAGAGGCGGGGTTTTGCCATATTGGCTAAGCTGGTCTTGATCCTAACTTCAGGTGATCTGCCTGCCTCGACCTCCCAAAGTGCTAGATTTAGGCATGATCCACCCGTGCCTGGTCTGACTCTTCTCTTTTAATAAGCCCAATACTGGCAGTTTTTCCACTGGCATCAGACTACATCAGAGTTCCTTTGGTTAAGTGCCAAAGGAAGTAGTCTGGTTTGCATTTGGGGGCCATGTTGTATGAAAATTAAAAATTATTTTTAAAATTACAATTATTAATGAGTGAGGTAAGATGCTTAACCTATGAATAAAGTGGCAATGCAGGCACTGATGCTGTAAGAGGAGCAACACATTCAACTTCCCCTACTCCAGACTCACCCTGGAGAATATATCCCTTGAGTAAATTGTATCTCGAATTCTGTATAACACTTGAGCTGATTAATTTTTTTTCTTTTTTTTGAGATGGAGTCTCGTTCTGTTGCTCAGGCTGGAGTGCAATGGCGCAATCTTGGCTCACGGCAACCTCTGCCTCCTGGGTTCAAGCGATTCTCCCTGCCTCAGCCTCCGAGTAGCTGGGATTACAGGTGCCCGCCACCACAACCAGTTAATTTTTGTATTTTTAGTAGAGACAGGGTTTTGCTATATTGACGAGGCTGGGCTTGAATTGCTGACACTGTGCTCAGCCTAAATATTCTTTTTTTGTCTTCAGGGGCCTGGAGTTGCATTAAGTCAAGTACCCTTATGATACAGTTGCATTGTAATTTTATAGAGTACGCAGAGAAAAGCTTTAGGTCTCTGGAATATTCACAAATATAAACGAACAGTGTAACGATACGGTAGTCTGTAGGTATCTACCCTCTAAGTATTAGAAGATCTAGCAAAATTTAAGGGGAAATTGAAAATAATTAAGACAAAAGGAAAACAAAATAGAAAAACCAATTTTAAACAAAGTAGTATCAAGGCTGGGTGCAATCGCTCACCCCTGTAATCCCAGCACTTTGGGAAGCCAAGGCAGGAAGATCACTTGAGGCCAGGAGTTCAAGACTAGCCAGGGAAACAGAGAGAGACCCTGTCTCTTACAAAAAAATTAGCCAGTCACGGTGGCCCATCCCTACAGTCCTAGCTACCCAGGATGAAGGAGGCTGAGGTGGGAGGATCGGTTGAGCCTGTGAAGTTGAGGCTGCAGTGAGCCGTGACTGTGCCACTGGACTCCAGTCTGGGTGACAGCAAGATCCTGTCTCCAATAAATAAATAAATAGATAGATAGATGGATAGTTATATTGTATAATGAGGGAAAGAAATGATAAGAAAAATTACAAGGTTACTAATGATTTCTTTTCAGCTAAGCTTCTGGTAATGCTCATCTTTTAATGTTCTTTGGCAAACATAAAGTAAGTTTTACAACTGTTATTAATATGCCCACTTGAAGTAGTACAGCAAAACAATTTTCATTAAAAAAAAAAAGACAATCACAAAATCCTTAAATCTGCCAAGCGTGGTGGCTCATGCCTGTAATCCCAGCATTTTGGGAGGCTGCGGCTGGCGGATCACGAGGTCAGGAGTTCGAGACCAGCCTGACCAACATGGTGAAACCTAATCTCTACTAAAAATACAAAAATTAGCTGGGCATGGTGGGGGGCGCCTGTAATCCCAGCTACTCAAGAGGTTGAGGCAGGAGAATCACTTGAACCTGGAAGGCGGAGGCTGCAGTGACCCAAGATCCTGCCATCGCACTCCAGCCTAAAAAAAAAAAAAACAACAAACAAAAAAAATTCTTAAGTCTTTAGGATAGTTATATACTTCAACTTCTCTATTTAAGGGGTGGAGAAGATGGAGATTGGTGGACCATGCTTATTTTCTGAGAAGTCTCAAAGAATTTCATACAGCTTAAAAAGCTTAATTATCAAAGAAACCTATAAGAAGTTTATATTGTTAAAACCTCTACACTAACAGTATATCTAAGTCTTTATTGAAAAGTTCTTTATTTTGATTCTTAAGACTATAAAAGTAGAGAGAAACTGGCTTTTGGTGACAAAGATATAACATTAATGAGATTATAAAAAAGCTGTTAGGCCCTAAAATAGCTTTACCGTCCAGTTGAATTCTGAATTGTGATTATTTTTCTCAAGAGCTGAAAGACTTCCATTTCACAGAAGTATAGCTGACCCTTGAACAACATGGGTTTGAACTGCCTGGGTCTACTTACTTGTAAATTATCTTCTGCCTCTGTCTCCCCTTAGATGACAAGACCAACGCCTCCTCCTCCTCAATGTGAAGATGATGAGGATAAAGATCTTTATGATGATCCACTTACACTTAATGAGTAGTAAATGTATTTTCTCTTCTTTATGAATTTCTTTCTTTTTTTTTTTGAAACAGGGTCTTGCTTTGTTGCCAAGGCTGGAATGCAGTGGCATGATCTCGGCTCACTGCAGCCTCGAACTTCTGGGCTCAAGTGATCCTTCCACCTCAGTCTCCTGAGTAGCTGAGATTACAGGCGCTCACCACCATACCCAGCTAATTTTTGTATTTTTTGTAGAGATGGGGTTTGACCATGTGAACACCAGGGCTCAAGCAATCTGCCCACTTTAGGCTCCCAAAGTGCTGGGATTACAGGCATGAGCCACCATGCCTTGGCCCTATAAATTTCTTAGTAACATGTTTTTTTTCTAGCTTATTGTAAGAATATGTACAGAATACATATAATATACAAAATATGTATGTTTGAACTGTTTATGTTAATAGACTAATGGACTGTTTATGTTACTAGTAATTCTGGTCAGGAGCGGTTTATTTGTCATTAAGTTTTTAGGGAGTCAAAATTTTACACTAATTTTGGACTGCATGGGGGGTGCCCCTAACCCTCACGTTGTTCAGGGGTCAACTACTTTTTTTTTTAACCACCAAGTAAATTAGTTTATGGAACATTTTCTGGAGGTCTTAAAGAATCAGAGCAAATGTTCATATCTATGAGGCAGTTTAACTATAATCCTACTGAGTGAATTAGGCAAACAATAAATATTTTTATAGTCCTTCTAAAATCTACATTTAAATTACCTTTACAAAAATCTGTAGTAACATAATTTAATGGTGAATTTCTGCGATCCATATGCTTCAAATAACATAGACTTATGTTTTAAAACAGACAGCTAAGATTATAGGAATATTTTAAATAAAGATTTATTTTAGACACATTTCTTATAAAAGCCATAATAAATATATTATCTGAAAACATATCAAAATATTAACCCTTTAAATGTTCTTCTCTGAAAAATTAGTTTCTCTTTTATAAATTATTCTGAATTCTTGTGTCAGCATATAAGGTTATGTATATATATTCACTTGCTGGTCTCTATGTTAAAGCGGACTAAGTAAAAACTAGAGAAATATCTGAGCATAAAACAGTTAACAATTTAGGGCCCATTTTCTTTTCATACTATAAAAAAAATGATGAATCTTATGGTTCATGGACTATATCCAGAAAAAAATGTCACGCATTAAATAGAAATCAACCATCTTTGTACACGGGTATGTTTAAATGAAGACACATACATACAAACTCCTATAGCAACAGGATTCAAATAAATACTTAGACCAAGGTCTTTTTAAAAAAACTGTTTGAAAGAAAAGGACTTTTAGCTATAAATGGAACAGACCACATAAACAAATGGCAAAGGTTGACTCTGACATTTCTATAGAAATGTACATCATAACAGTAAACATACCAAAGTGTGCTGAACCACTGCTACTTTTACTTTGCGTAGAGGTACTGCATGTCTGGGTCCCAGGTTGTGCTGTTCCTGTTCGGTTTATACTTCTATATAATTTTCTACAGGAGAGTTCATCATTGTCACTGTCATGTAGGGATGGTGTCCGAGGCCTAAAATGCCGCCATCTACATGATTTGATATTGACTAGTATCTGACTGAGGTCTTTAGAGAAAGATTTGTCCGAGGTATTTGTTTCTGAGGTATTGGCAAACTGATTGACTGGAGAATGTTGCGGTGAGGAAAGCATTTCCAAATCCAGATGGTGAAACACATTGTCATAGTCTGAATGAGCTCTGTCGAGTAAGACCCTATTAAAAAGTCAGACAAGAAACATTTATTTAAAATAGCTATTCAAATATTATATATGACAGCTTTTTCTTTTTCCCCCCAACTGCCAAAGGCCAACTCATACTGAATATTTAAAAGCTTTAAAGTTGATTATTTTAGTATTTGGTTCTTAAAGGCTACAATCTCAATTTCTAATAAAAGTTCTTTTAACAAATTGTTTTTCAACCAAAGATTTTCACTTCCATTACAAAGCACCAAAACGAACGCTTTATAAAATGTCGCTAACAAATTTATTCTATATTTAAACAAAAACTTCATTCTTTTGGTGGGGGGGGGGGAGGAAGGGAGAAGAAAGAAGAAAAGCAATAAAAAACATAGTATTTTATACCATGAATATTTTTTACAGACAAAATATTTGAGATCCACTACTCTAGAGGATATATTCTTATGTTATTTATTTATTAATTTTTTGAGATGGAGTTTTACTCTGTCACCCAGACTGGAGTGCAGTGGTGCAATCTCAGCTCACGGCAACCTCCACCCCGTGGTCCAAGCAATTCTCCCTGCCAAGCAGCTGGGATTACAGGAGCCTGTCACCATACCAAGCTAAATTTCATGTTTTTAGTGGAGATGGGATTTCCCCATGTTGGCCAAGCTGGTCTCAAACTCCTGACCTCAAGTGATCCGCCTGCCTTGGCCTCCCAAAGTGCTGGTACTACCTGTGTGAGCCACCATGCTCGGCCTCTTATGTTATTTATGTTAACATTATAAATGGCTCTAACTCAAAATAATAACATTGATTAATATTAGTAATAGAATAAAATATAGCTAATGTAGAGATTTTTCACTGCTCCCGATGTCAACATAGTAATGAAAAAAAAGGGCCTAAATAAAATGTATTTTAGTGCCTAGATAATTCTTAACCGATGTTTAAATGATTTAAAAAATCCTCTGCAATGAAGAGTTAAAGACAAAAAAACCTATGTATAAGCTATTAGTTTATCGTAAATCCACCCTTGGGTTTCCTTCTGAAAAAGTGCCTTGACACCATTATTTGCTTTCTCTTTAAATTTTCCCGTACGTTATACATTAACGTCTCTCCATTCCTTGAGTTTATGTGTTTTGCTATTTATTTCATGTCCCCATACAAACAACTTCTTGCATAAAGGCATTCAGGGTATGAAAGAAGGAATTCTATAAGGTTTAAACAAAGGAAGAACAATTAGATCCCGACAAACTACGTCAAGATCAGGTTACACATGGATCCTTTTCATTGTCAAGTTAAACCCATTATACTAGTTAGTGTGAGCAACTTTTCTGCAGTTTCTTTAACTTAATACACTGTGTGCAATCAGGATTTACATTTGTCTTCATCTGTTGCCTTTTCTCACAATTCTATCCCTTGATAATTTATCTGAGGTTTTCTACCTTGGGGAGAAAATCGGGTCCATTAGGGACCCATTAGAGTTATGTCAAAAGCTATAGATGTGTAAGAACCAGGTAGCATAGCAGCAAAAATACTTTAGTCAACAAATCAGTTAAGAATAGCAAATAGGAACTAATGTGCTGTTCAGAAGGATTAATTGACTTTACAAGTTAGATTCGATCACCCTAACGCCTAAAATATCCCTCTGCTAGGAATACAGAAATACCTTACCTTCCACCGCGCCCAACCCGTCTTCGTGCAAATCCAATACACCTTTGGGGTACGGTGAGAGTAGTTAAGCAGTATCTATATCGCACATCCCCTAATCCTCCATCTTTAGGACTAGTCCAAGGCCAATTGCCAGTTTGGTCTAAGTGAGGCTTTAAAAAAAAAAAATCCATATTATTTTATTGTCAGTTAAAGGTTAACAGTTTGTTATTTTCAAAGACAGTCTGAAACTTACAGCATAGTACTGACAGCCTGCTTTCCTACGGAAAGCAAAAGGACCATCAGGATCATTGTCTTCCTCAGCTTCCGAAGAGCCAGACAAAACCTTTAAATGAAATAAAGCAGGTGAGATATGTGACTTCCTACATCCCTCCCTCAACGTTCACAGAGAATCCTATTTGTACCTGGGAGAGAGGTTCTTCGTCTGAGCTGGGAAAGTCATACTGATTCAGATCCTTAGCATTGAAGACCGGCAGTGCAGCAGGACTCGTCTGTTGGGGAGTAGCAGCGGCAGACGATGGTAAGACTTTGGGCTTCTTTTCATATTTCCGTTTCGGTCGGATAAGATCGGCTTTATCTTGCTGCAACAAAGACATGAATTAATTATATACCAGAAACCATGTTCAACGAACTTGCAGTTTTGGGGGAAATTAAAAAAAGAAGTTTATTGCTATAATGAGGGCATTCATATTCATAAGAGACACAAGACTCTGTATTTGGCCATCTTATATTGCAAAGTCTAGAGAAGCTAGCCTCCATGAAAGCATAAATTTGTCCTACAATCTAAACATAATCCCACAAACAATTTTGTTTCAATTAAAGTAAAAGGAGAGAACAGAAGTTCTCCAACTTCTGAAGTCTTACAACTGCAATTAGTATATTTACTGCTGGCTTCTCTCATTTTCTTAATTTTCTATGAAAATTCTAGAAGAGAATTTTATTTAAAAAAGGGGACTGTCTAGTCCTTATTCTCAAGAAATAATAAATATAGGACAAAGAACAAGGAAAATGTCTTCGTAAACACACAAAGCCAACTACAGGTAACTGTTAACATAGCAGAAAACAAAGCCATAATGCTGAGTGAGGGGTTATACAAATAAAGAGTAGTAAGGATTTGCTGGCTGAACAATGAAAGCTTTCTGAAATGATGAATTTTGAATAGTTTTAGAGGATAAAGATATGAAATCATTAAATATGGGAAACGCAGGATAAAATATACGGGCAAGAGTAACTGAGCTGATGGAACACAGCATGTTAGAAACATGTATTGCAGATGATGGCAAAAGTTGGGAGAAGTATGAATTTGATATGTAGGCAATAGGTAAGGAAAATTAGTGGCAAAAACTGTATTTGCTGGAAAGGAAAAGATCATGGCAAACACCACAGTTATGTAAATATGCTAAATATGTTACGTTTTATGTAGTTTATGACATTATGGTTTTTTAGGAAAAGTTAACTATCAAACTACAAGGTTATCTCTACAATTTCTACTGTGGTATCTGACAGGATAATAAAATCAAAAGCTAGCCATGGCAATGCAAAACATTATTTAAAAGCTAACATCAACTGTCAGCTAGGGCAGTACTTTAGGACTACATTATTATCTATTACTTTTCTTTTCTTTTTTTTTTTTTTTTTTTGAGATGGACTCTTGCTCTGCCAGCCCGGCTGGAGTGCAGTAGTGTGATCTAGGGTCACTGCAACCTCCGCCTCCTGGGTTCAAGTGATTCTCCTGCCTCAGCCTCCCAAGTAGCTGGGATTACAGGTGCACAACACCACACTTGGCTAACTTTTTGTATTTTTAGTACAGATGGGGCTTTACCATGTTGGCCAGGCTGGTCTTGAACTCCTGACCTCAAGTGATCTGCCTGCCTCCACCTCCCAAAGTGTTGAGATTACAGGCGTGAGCTGCTGCACCTGGCCTAAAGTAAGTAACTTTCAAGCATGAGTGGCACATACAGGGGAAAGCACAGAATAGGACAATTAATCTTAAAATATGAAAACCGAAGGATAACACTAAAGTAGTCCATAAAATCACGTACAGCTCAGGAAGGGGGACCACATTAAAATAGTAAGAGTGGGAACAATCCCATTAAACTTTAAAGACACATTTAGAACCAATAAATTATAAATGCAGGGCATAAAATTTAAATAAATACAAAATTTAAGTAAATACTTACATGAGTAAATCAAAACAATATTTTGGGGCACAACTCTACAACTCTAACTTTCTAGATTATTGAAGAGAATAACTCTCTATTCTTCTCCTGCCCACTCTCTACGTTTTTTAAAATCAAAATGTCCATGTTAACAAAGTGGAAAAAAAAAAAGTCTGTGTTTTCTCACAAAATGGTCTGGTCCCTGGCACCGCTTTAAATGACCAAAAAAGAAAAAAAAAGGTCCAGGCTGGGGAAATCATCATTCTAACTGGTGTCGCAGGTTGTATGGTTCAGGATTGAAGATCTGTCTACCACAATAAAAAAACCTGCATGAACATGACATTAAATGATGCAGGGGAGATAAAACTGATGGCCAACTTGCCCGTTCCCCAAATTGAACTGGCATGGTGGATGCAAAGTTTCATGAAAAATTTCATACAAAAAAATATATAAAGTATTTTTTCCTTAGATGTACACTTTCCAAGAAACTACCATTTAATTAACTGCTCTCTTTTATTTACCTCAGTTTCCCTTCGCTAATTTTATTTCCTCTCACAAATTTTATTCTTCACAATTTGGGATCTGGTTAAGTACTAATTTGTCAAATACTTCCATTTCTAAATAATGATATTACAAACTATTAAGATACCAGAATTTCCAGGCCATGGACAGTGGCTCACGCCTATAATCCCAGCACTTTGGGAGGCCAAGGAGGGCTGATCACAAGGTCAGGAGTTCGAGACCAGCCTGGGCAAGCTGGTGAAACACTGTCTCTACTAAAAATACAAAAATTAGCCGGGTGTGGTGGCTTGAGCCTATAATCCCAGCTACTCAGGAGGCTGAGGCAGGAAAATTGTTTGCACCTGGGAAGTGGAGGTTGCCGTGAGCCGAGATCATGCACTGCACTCCCGCATGGGAGAAGGAGCGAGGCTCCGTCTCAAAAAAAAAAAAAAAAAAAAAAAAATAAGATACCAGAATTCCCTCTTATACACGAATGTGTCTATAAAAGACAGAAAAACTCATAAGAGGCCAGGCATGGTGGCTCACGCCTGTAGTCCTAGCTACTCAGGAAGCTAAGGCTGGAGAATCGCTTGAACCTGGGAGGTGCAGGTTGCAGTGAGCCGAGATCGTGCCACTGCGTTCCAGCCTGGGTGACAGAGCAAGACTCTGCCTCAAAAAAAGAAAAGAAAAAGAAAAACTCATCAGGGAATATTTCATGTCTTTCTTCCTAACTCTCCATATTTTGTTTGCATTATTTCAATACTTCATAATCCTACAACTTGTAAAAGGAATATTTTTCCTTTTATCAGATATAGCAACAAAAGCTTCCCTTTATGAGGAAATAAGAGAAACAAAAATAAAATTTTAAGTATAGACTCCTGCTTTTCTTCATATTATGGCATAATCATTGCAGTATACATTAAGGTAGTTTTCTTTATCTTTTGTTTTGAGACGGAGCCTTGCTCTGTCACCCAGGCTTTATATAGTGCAGTGGTGCAATCTCGGCTCACTGCAACCTTCACCTCCTAGGTTCAATTAGTTCTGCTGTCTCAGCCTCTCGAGTAGCTGGGATGACAGGTGCATGCCACCACGCCTGGCTAAATTTTTTCTATTTTTAGTAGAGACAGGGTTTCACCATGTTGGTCAGGCTGGTCCCAAACTCCTGACCTTGGGTGATCCACCCACGCTGGCCTCCCAAAGTGCTGGGATTACAGGCATGAGCCACTGTGTCCGGCATATATGTATTTTTCTTTTTAACTTTCATTCTAATGATAAAATACCACCCCATTATTAGATACTATTATCACAAAAACGTTAATCACCTTATTAACTTTGAACTCCTTCACATCCATTGCTTCCTGGTGTTTAAATTGACTGCTATTAGTAATAGGGATAATGGGGATGGCATAAGTAGGTTTCATTGGCTGTCTCTGTGCCATAACCTCAGACATGATCTCTCCATTGTAGTCACCCAAATTATACCTGAAATTGTAAAAATGAAAGTTTACAATTATATATATTTAAGGAATACAACGTGATGTTTTGATACACATTTATATTGTGCAATGATTACCACAATCAAGCTAATCAACATATCCATCACCTCAAATAGTTACCTTGTGTGTATATGTGGTGAGATTACTTAAGATCTACTCTCTTAGCAAATTTCAGGTATATAATACATTGTTATTAACCATGCTGTACATTAGGTCTCCACAACTTACTCATTTCAGAACTGCAAGTTTGTAACCTTTGATCAACATATAAAATATGTAATTTTTATTTGTCAATTATACCTAAATAAAGCTGGAAAAAGAAGAAAGTTTTGCAAAGTTAGTTTTGTAAGTACTTATAACCATTAATAACTAGCTGACTGGGATAAAATTATAAACATCAATTACATTTAAGGCAAGACTGCAGTTAAACTTTGACTATTCAGTGTCAAACAAATTCCTTTTGTTTGTTCATTTTACTTTGTTGGCTTACAGCTTTATCATGGCATATAAATAGATGACTATGGGGAAAAAATCAAAAGCTGGAATTTTAACATAGCAATTTTGGTGAAAGATTTGGTGAAGAAGTTGAAATTAATGCCTAAAATGGTGCTAAGGATCTTTCTGCTAGTTAGAATTGTCTGGGCTATAAAACTCATTTTTCTAAAAGTAATCACAAGAAATTTAACAGTGGTTTTCCTTGGGGATAGGGACTAGAAATAGGGCATGGGGGTTTTAAGTTTTCATTGTGTACCTTGCCAAATGCTTGAGTGGTAAGACTGGTGGGCCTTTCCCCCTCTTTCTTTATGCTTTTCTATTTAACAACCTAGTGTTTTAAATTCTATATGCATTAAAAAAGAGTTAGTCCTATCAATTAACTCAAACAAAAAACTTTAGAGTTGTCTCCCTCACAGTCCTACATACAACTAAAGGACCAAAAAAAGACCACTTTGAAATGGAAATACTTCGTATATTTTAACTTTAGTGAATTCAGTCACTTTTTAAAGAAAATAGAGGGAAAACATGTAAAAGTATAAAAAGTATCATACCACATATTTAAACAGTTTTTATTTAAAAAAGATATTTCTCTAATTTGATTATCGCATAGGAAATAAATTAACTCAATATACAAAACGTTCATGGCACTATACTTCCTCTAACATTATTAAAATATACTTTACCTCTTTTCCATAATTTCCAGTGTTAAGTGTAATAGCTCTCTTTTACTCTTTTCTCTTCTTTTTATCATCTCTAGAATAGTAACAGCACGACTTAGATCTCGACGCAGCTTAAGCATTTTTTCGTAAGAGGCTTCATCATTTTTTCGATTCTGTAAATGTGAAGTTGCTTGTTTAATGTTAGTATTTCTAAGTAGTGGTATAGTTATGGACACATAAACATTTATATATTTGAAGGGTTAAATTAGAATTTAAAGACAATGAAAGGAAGCACAGTTCACCAGGAAATCAATTTTGTACTGATTTTTAAACGGATTAACATTAAAATATAACATTAACAACTGCATAATAAATCTTAAGGTTAATTTAAGTTAGTATTTTTTATTATAATTGGATAGAAAGTCGTATTTGAATACAAATTAAACCACAACATTAAGATAGCCATAACTATACATAATTTTTATTACATAAACAATTATCAAAAAATTTCTTTAAGTTCACTTACTTTTCGAGTCTGCATTTTTTCAGTACGCCTTCTAAAAGCCACATAAGGATCATTTGTGCTGGAACCATCTCTCTTCTCTTGTTTTACTGATGGAATAAGAGATGGCCCTCGACAGTTTTTTCTCTTTTTAATCCAATATTCATAAACTTCTCTAATTAATTCATCATCTTCTTTTAGCAGTAGTTTGGCTTCCTGCAGACTGACTGGCTAAATGTAAAAACATTATGTCATTTTCATACAATACATATACAAGGTTTATAAGTATTTACTTCTAAATTTAAAGGACAATACTGATATTACAACATTATTAACAAATGGCAAACTTGAGGAGTACAGTATGCATGTCAGTCACTGAGCTAGGGTGCTTTATATAAATTTTTTAATCTTTACAACAATCCTGGGGGAACTGAGGCACAGCAAAATTAGACATATTGCTCAAGATTACACAGGTTACTGATAAGCAGAGATGAGATGTAAATTCATACTTTTTAACTCTAAAGCCTGCCTGATTACCCCACCCTTCAATCTCACACTCTTTCCATATAATACAGTTCTTTACACAGAGTATGTATACACTTGTTATATACAAATAAAGTTGTACCTGCTGACCACTGCCTTTTTCTAGGCGGTCAATCATCTCCTCAAACTGCAATGGGCAGATGTCCATTTTCTTTTTCAGTTTATTCACAAATACTTCATCTTCGGAATCCAAATCATAATCAGGCTGTTCAGCATCCAAACTAAAAGCTGACAGAAGGAACCATACGCAATCATTTACTGTGTGAATTCACCAACAAAAACCCCACAGATGTCTGCATAAAAACAAGACCTACACTTTCTAAAGAAATAAGAAAGAATTTTTGGATTTTGTTTTCAAAGTCACAAACAATCTAAGCTTACAGATTTGTCTTCCACATCTAAAGTTAAAGAAAGATTAACTTCACTATGAATATACATATAAGTAATAAAAGACAACGGATGTGACCCCCTCTACCCACTCCTAAAAGCAAATAAACTAGACCCATTATTAAGAACATAAAGCAACCATTAAAACATATTCCATTGAACCATGTGCAAGTGCCATTTTTATAGCTTAAAAATCATCACACATAGGCAATTTTTATAATACAAAAGGAGAAGGCCTTTAAATAATTTTTTTCTGTAATATTTAGTCCTATTTTATAGATTATTCAACTACTTCACCAAAAGCGAAGGGAGTGGTCTTTAAAGCTGAAGTGTTAGAAGTCACTACCAACAACAGTACAGGTTGAGAATCCCTCACCCAAAATGCTTGGGACCAGAAGTGTTTTGGATTTTGGAATTTTTGAATATATATAATGAGATATCTTGAGGATGGGACCCAAGTCCTAACACAAAGTTCATTTATGTTTCACATATACCTTATAAACATAGCCTGATGATTTATTATTACCATTATTATCACTCTTGTTGCCCAGGCTGTAGTGCAATGGCACAATCTTGGCTCATCACAACTTCTGCCTGCTGGGTTCAAGCAATTCTCCTGCCTCAGCCTCCCAAGTAGCTGGGATCACAGGCATGTGTCACCATGCCTGGCTAATTTTGTATTTTTAGTAGAGACAAGGTTTCTCCATGTTGGTCAGGCTTGTCTTGAACTCCTGACCTCAAGTGATCCACCCGCCTTGGCCTTCCAAAGTGCTGGGATTACAGGTGTGAGCCAATGCGTCCGGCCAGCCTGATGATGATTTTATGTAATATTTTGAATAATTCTGTGCATGAAACAAAGTTTTGGCTGTAACCCATCGTCACGGAAGGGCAGGTGCATAATTTTCCACTTGTGGCACCACACTGGTACTCAAAAGTTTTGAACTGTGGAGTGTTTCAGATTTTGAGTTTTCAGCAGCTGTTACTCTGTGAGTACATTCCTGCCTAGGAGGTCTGTTTCCCTATGGGAACATTGTCATGTTGATGGAAATGGGTCTTAGATCTGCTGGCAAGAACCACCACTACTATAAAATGTCATTTAATTACTTACCAAAATTAAGCTAGGTTGATATGAATATGATAAGCAAAATATGAAAGAGCTTTGATATAAAAATTTGTCTCACATCTTTCCCTTACTTAATTCCTTCTACTAACCTTAGAGTCCCCATCTTCAGAATGGTATAAGGCCCTGTTTTCCTATTCTCTCCAGTGTCATCAGTTCTTTATGATCTAGTAAGATCAGATTTCACTGATTTCATCCAGTATGCTATTTCATGACTGCAGTCCTTTACAAAAATCACTGCTTTTCTGCTTGCCCACCAAGGAGGCAAATGTCAATTTACTCTTTTTAGCAGCCAGCCTGATATCGCTCCTATAGAATCATTTTTTGATTGTTCCCTAGCCAAGAAGTGGTTCCTAACCCCTTTTATGTTTTTTAGTGGCTAAGAACCCACTTCACAGACTTTATCATCTACCTGTTAAGCATGGCTCCCTATTAGAATGTGCGTGATCTCTTTAAAGACGGCATGCCTTCTTCATTTCTGTACCTCTAAGTAGAGGGTAACAGGTTTCACCTTGTATGCCACCTCTGCTTGCAGTACTCTACTAAAAGGCATTCTAATGTTACATCTATTCAAGTGGGGAAAAAAAGCCCTTCCGAAACCAGTCAGACATAAAGTCTGTGATAGGTACAAGAGGGCACTATTTAGCTGCCAAATACTGCCATCTCTGCTTAAAGCTTAACACGGTGTCTGGCCTGGAGGAGTAAAAAGATATTGGTACAGTTGAATCTATTATTTCACAGTTTTATTTTTCATTTTGAACTACATCACATTTCTATAACATTCCTAATTAAAATGAGTATTCAGACTATAAAAATGTCTAGATGTTAACATCTCTGTACTTACATTACAATCATAGGCCGTCCAATGTTTTTCCGTGATCTCATTTTGTCCTTATTATGTGTTTAGGCTTTTGGAAATCCTCAGGTTGATTAAAATTGTTAGATTAAAAACACTTGATATATTTTGTTCCTAACCAAAATAACGTAGGTCTATATTGTCTAATATGGTAACCACTAGCCATGTGTGGCTAAGTGAATTTATATTAATGAAGCAAAATTAAAAATTCAATTCCCCAGTGACAGTTGTCACATTTCAAGTGCTAAATAGCTGTGTGTGGCTAGTGTTCTATCAGCACAGATTATAGGACATTTCCATCATCATAGAAAGTTCTATTAAAGAGCACTGATCCAAATAATCCAGAAAGCCAAATTGATAGGGACCAACTAGCAATGTTCTGCCTTTTTAAGGTCATATTTCATTTTTGGGATCTCATTTATACACTACAGTTTGGCATCCTCTTCAAAAAAATTTATTTTTCTTTAGATCATGTCACACGTCAAACCACAGTCACAAAGCTTAATTATTCATAAAAACAAAATGAGCTCGCCAAGGATCACCTTGCTTTGCATCAAAACACACTTGCCATAGCTTCTGGTAGATATTACATCATCAATGACAAGTCACACCCAACATATCAGGGGCTGCATCGAGACTGAAAAGGATGATTTCTATTACACAAATCAAGGAGCTCAGGTTCTTTCTCTCTGACATTAACAAGGACCTGAGTGTCTGAGTCCTTTTGTCTCTGCAAGAGGCTTTTTTATTCAGTGCAAACTCATATAAAATCTTAAATAGGAAGTGTACTCAACCTTGTTCATATTTAAAATACCAAAACTCTAGAGAAAAGCTAACATGTAAAAACCCACTTTAGGATTTCATTTGACCAAAAAACCCACAGCCAACAACCTTAATATGTAATTTAGCTGTAGCTGAATCTGCAGCTTCCAACTAACACCTCAACCCAAGCTAATTAAAATATAAAATATTCATCATGTTCCTAAAATTAGGATCATCAGATTTTCTGGGTCATGTTATTGGATGTGTTCAAAGTAAAAAACAGGGTCTAAAGAAAACAGGCAAATAGGTCATCTCTTCTAATTAGGTTCTATCAGCTAAAGTGAGACCTAGCTTGTTAATAATTCTTTTTTCTTTTTTTTAGACGGAGTTTCACTCTTTTTGCCCAGGCTAAAGTGCAGTGGCATGATCTTGGCTCACTGCCACCCCCACCTCCTGGGTTTAAGCGATTCTCCTACCTCACTCAGCCTCCCGAGTAGGTGGGATTACACGTGCCTGCCACCATGCCTGGTTAATTTTTGTATTTTTTAGCAGAGATGGGGTTTCACCATGTTGGCCAGGCTGGTCTCAAACTCCTGACCTCAGGTGATCTGCCCGCCTTGGCCTCCTAAAGCGCTGGGATTACAGGTGTGAGCCACTGCACCTGGTCTATAATTCTCAAATAATGAGAACTACACTGTGGAAGCTGGCTACTTAAAAAATACTCTGATAAGAATAAACCCAGAGATGCATATAGGTAAAGACACAGACGCAGGAAAAAGTACACCATAACTACCACATAGACATAAAATAAGCTTAGGTGAAATACAATAGGATTTATACATTGATAAGATGATTTTTTAAAGGAAATCCAGGCTGGTACAAACCATGGTATTTAAAGTCTAGTAATAGATTCTTCCCATGGGGTGGCAGGTATTTGACATTCTTGCCTTAGACCTAAGACAAAGAATTAAAGTTTAGTAATAGAGATGAAATGTATGTGTCTATGTAACAAATGCCATTTATGACTCAAATTAAGTGTGCATTGGGTGAGTATGTCCATAACTTCAAACAACATTTTAAAAATACAGGAAGCAAACAGTGAAAGGGTATCTGGATCCATGAAATAGCACACAATGTGGATTAGGAAAAAACATACTCCCTAATTGAAAAGAAGGAAGGAACATTATCCAAGGTTGAAGAAAAATAGTCACACCAGTTTCGACCTGAGCACTAACTGCATGATTTATAATATCTACTTGCAAAGCTCTTGGTATCAATTCTGAGAAGCAGAAAAGACTGTTGTGAAGGTGTTGTGTTATTACTATGGGGTGATACGTATTTGACATCCTTGCCTCAGATCTAAGACAAAGATATCACTGACTAGCTGGATCATGAAAATCTTCAGTTTCCTTTGTTTAAAAGCTAGAGCTTGGGGTCACCTCTAGAATGTAGTTAGCGAAAATGGGGAATATCAAATTTGAAATCCCAGATATAAGATGCTTTGTACATAAAGTTCTCTGGCTACCACTATAGATTTTATCTGTCAGAAAGTGGTACCAGAATAATATGCTGCAGGGGATGTGGGGGCAGGCAGAGGGAAGGAGAAAATAATCTTTCAGAAGCAGAGCACAAAGACAGGATATTCGTCCTGGGAGGAAAGGTTAATGTAGGTTCTACTTTAGGAAAAAGTATCCATTAAAAAAACCTTATTTAGAAGTCAAAACTTATACAAGTTGTTGAAATAAAAACAGTACAAGGAACACCTGCATCCTCTTTACACAGATTCAGCTACTGTTAAACACCTGCAACTCAACATTAAGACACCCATCCCACATAAAGTGGGCAAAAGAGGCCAGGCATGGTGGCTCATGCCTGTCAGCACTTTGGGAGGCCTTGTCGGGTGATCACTTAAGGTCAGGAGTTTGAGATCAGCCTGGCCAACATGGAGAAAACCCATCTCTACTTAAAAAAAAAAAATTAGCTTGGCATGGTGGCGTGTGCCTGTATCCCTAGCTACTCGGGAGTCTGAGGCAGCAGAACTGCTTGAACCCGGGAGGCAGAGGTTGCAGTGAGCTGAGATCACGCCACTGCACTCCAGCCTGGGTGACAGAGCAAGATGAGTCCAATGAAATATTACTATACAGCTATTAGAATGGCTAAGATGAAAAATAGTGGCAACCCCCAGTGCTGGAGAGATAGGGAGAAACTGAGTAATATACACCTGGGAAAAATATAAAATGGTACACCTACTCCAGGAAACAGCGTGGCAGTTCCCTCCCAAACTAAAAATGGATGAACTCTGAAACTACACTCTTGAATATACACCCCAGAGGAAGAAAACTCATGTTCTGGCTGGGTGCAGTGGCTCATGTCTGTAATCCTAGCACTTTGGGAGGCCAAGGCGGGTGGATCACTTGAAGTCAGGAATTCGAGACCAGCCTGGCCAACATGGTGAAAACCTATTTCTACTAAAAATACAAAATTAGCCGGGCATGGTGTCACACACCTGTAATCCCAGCTACTCAGGAGGCTGAGGCACGAGAATCGCTTGAACCAGGAGGTGGAGGTTGCAGTGAGCTGAGACTGCACCACTGCAGTCCAGCTAGGGTGACAGAGTGAGACTCCGTCTCAACAAACAAACATCAACGAACTACGTTCTCAAAAAACCTTGTACATGAATGTTCATAGCAGCTCTATTTGTAATGATCAAAAACTGGAAACTACCCAATGTTCTTCAATGAGTGAATGATTAAATAAACTGTGGCATATACATGTCAGGGAATACTGCTCAGCAATAAGAAGGAATGAACTATTGATATATCCAACAACTGAATGAACCTCAATGATACTGAGTGAAAAAAACCAACCTAAAAAGGATGCATACTACGTGATTCCATTTATGTAACATCTGTGAACATAATTACATAGATGGATCACAGATGAGTGATGGCCAGTGGATGGGGGGAGGGAGAGGTATGGTTATAAAGGAGTAACAAGAGGGAGTCTGATGGTGATGGTGGTTACCCAGGGCTACACATGATACAGAACCACAAACACACATACATACGTGGTGCATGTCTAACTGGTAAAATCTAAATAAACTCTAGATTGTACCAACTTCAGTTTCTTGGTTTTGATACTGTACTATAGTTGTACATGAGGTTAACACTGGATGAGGCTGGAGGAACCGTGCAGGAAACTTCTCTGTACATTTCTTTGCAACCTCCCATAGATACAGGGCAGCTAACATAAATTTAGCAGCACTATCTTTACTAATATTCCAAAGTATACATCTTTCCAAAGACAAGTTACCTCAAATTTGTACTCATAAAAAAATTTCCTCCCAAATAAGCTACAATTCTGCTGTCACTTATTAATATTTGATCATGTCAGCAGTCAATTCCTTTTTCAATATGTATCTTTTGACTTTACTGACCATATATAATTCACTAGTTAACAGTAAAATATATTTTATTGTTTTTGATCATAAGTAAGCCATTTTTAAGACCTGCACTAATTTTTTTTCTCATGATGATAATGTAAATTAGTATACTTTTATTTTACTCAACCTTGCTTTAACCTAAAAGCATGCATTTATAAGATAATATAGCTTGTGGCAGCAGAACAGAATGTGGTTCTAGTTAATATAGATGGGAAAGATCAGATCCTTAGCTTTCAAATCCACCTTGACATGATTTTCTGGAAAACAACTTTTTAGGTTCTAATATTTATCAGGTGTGTTTGTAATGTCTGTGTCTATCTCTTAAATGTAACAAAACATGTGAGTGCACAACTAAACTAGTTAAAATTGGTTTCTCAATGTGTTTGCAAGGAACAATAAAAACAAAATCGGTTTATATTGTCCTAAAAATAAAATTTAGATAGTCCCCTAGAAAAAGTTCTTGATCATAAAGATTAACAAGACAATGAAAGCTGCAGGAATTTTACCTTACTAACTTTTCAATTATTTGTTTTTAAGTTGTTAATTACTTGGAGATTGAGTAAAAGCTCTCAGCTATTCATCACCAAATGTCACACACAGTTATCAAATGATCATTTCCTATGAAGATCCTATCACTATTAAGTGAAGTAAGTTCCCAATCAGAACACTAAATTTTTTAAAAATTAGCATCACTCTACCAGAAAAAAACAGATCTGGAGCTGGCAAGCTATGTCCTAAGGGCCAATTCTGGCCTGCCACCTGTTTTTATCTTAAAGTTTTATTGCAACACAGCCATGTTCATTCATTTTTGCGTTCTCTTTAGCTGATTTTGCACAGCAACAGCAGAGCTGAATAGTTGTGACAGACTGAATGACCCACAAAGCCTACAGTAGTTACAGTCTGACCCTGTACAGAAAAAGTCTGCTGACCTTCACTTACATCAAGAAGTTCTTTAAGACTATTAATATTATTAATTCTAAACAGGAGGAAAACTATTTCTGTATCTGAGGTATTTTTTTTAAATCCTACTTGTCTAAAGCAGCGTAAGATTGCATGCTGGGATAAAACAAAAAATGTAGAATAATAAATGCTATCTTTTCTTGTCAGGCAGATATGTCAAATTATCATTCTAAAAGTTGAAAATGGGCTCTAATAACTCTTAAGCTGATGCAGGTCAATGAAACAAGTAATGAAAATGTTCCTGAACAGATAAAAATCTGTCAAGTTACATAGCAAGAGAAACGCAGAAAATAAAGTCATTAAGAGAATCATTACTTACGCTGTATGTGAATGAGCTGCTTTGGCATCTTAAATTCCCCAGGATATATAGACTCATAGTAAGCAATATTACTTTCTGCCTCTGGGACTGGTATAACCATATTATCCCTCTTCTCGCCATACACCTGCTGTGCTGAAATAGCTCGTTGAAGATGATGTTCCTAAAAAGAAGAAAAAAATAGGTAAGTTCATGTATTTTTTTAAAACTAGCAAACAGATCATATAGACTTGCAAATTTTTTTTTCTCACTTGTTTTTAAAATAGAGATTCCAGTAGTAGGCCTTGAAAGCATGTTGTTAACACAATACAACTAGTGATAAAATCAGTTTAGGTAGAAAAAAAAATTTGTCAGAAACACTGAATATTTCCTCAATATAGCAAAAGGAATTGCCAAAACTGAGAGTTATATATAGAGATTCAAAACAGTTGACACAAACAAAGCTTGCATTTTATAGATGAGATGAGGAGAAGCAGTTAAAACATTTGAACTTGTTATATAAAGAAAGTGGGCTATGGCTAAAAGATATTTTATTGATTAAAATCTCTTATTCATATAGTACTTCATACATTCAGAAGGAATTTGAATACAAATCAACTAATACGATTTCTTCAAAGAAGGGCAGTGGTTATCTTATCTCCATTTTGAGTTGAAACTGACAGACCGAAAATCCTGGTCTTTTGTCTGATACGACAACCTTTCATACACATTTCCAGAGCCCTTTCTGAGCAGCTGCAGAGTATGTGTAGGGGCAGAAAGCACATTCTCTGGACTCAGGCTGTCTGGATTAGAACCCAGCTCCAACACTGAAACAGTTTGTGACTCCCAGCAAGAAACCAGTCTTCTAAATCTATTCCCTCCAGTCAGAGAAAAAAAGAATCTACTTTATAGAGATGGAGATTTAAGTAAGATAAATGTGAATAAAATGTTTAGTATAATGCCTGGCACATAAGAGGTGCTCAAAATAAATTTTGGTTTAGTCACCACACCTAGTTTGTGATACTACCAACTGCCATATAAAAGTATTAGTCTCATCCAGCGCTATCAACACTGAATCAACGCTGAATTTTGGTACATACCTTATTAAATTCAAACACACACACACACACACACACACACACACACACACTCACTCTCTTTCTGTCTCTCATGAATAAAAAACATTCTAACAGTATAAAAAGTTCCAGCCCTCATAGGCAGCTCGTTAAAAATGCGTATATTCTTTCCAATATTGTGATGCATATACAAATGTGTACATTTTAAAATATATAAATATATATATTCCTATATAGATATAGGATATACACAATATAGAACTTTATCCCTAGCTTTGGTTTGCTTGATATATCCTGGAGATCTTTCCATACCAATACTTCTACTACATTCCTTACAATAGCTGCATTATATTCCACTATATTGACGTATATATTGATGTATCAAATTTATTCAATCAGATACAAATTGATAAAACAACCTAAATGCCTACCTGTCTCCTAAGTGCTACACAAAAACACCTGTGTATTATTATGTACAAGATATCTCCGTGGACTTGTGAAAGCATCTGTAGGACAACTACAAATAGAAGTGCTCAGATAGTATATCTAAGGTTGTAACAACACATATTCCCATCATCCATTAAGTAACTATTGCTCAACAATTCTTTTGAGTTTAAAACTCTTTACCCATCTTGTTACTTTAATTTCTTTACAAATGATAGTAAAGTTTCTTTTCCTTGAAATGTTGCTCTTTGCTCATTTTCAAAAGTGTTGCTTTTTTCTTATTCATACTCTATTTGATTTTTGATTCTAAACCCAGGGAACGCCTAAGGACTCCTGGGAGGGGGCAGAAACTAAGTACGGATTGTGTGCATGTGGGGTGGGGAGAACAGTGTCACTAAACAGCAAATTCTATCTTCTTCTGCTTTGGTAGTCTGTTGCCATATTTACTGACCCTGAATGCTCACTGATACAAGGTGTTTTTGCCAGCCCCAACATAAGTCAGTTACATGCATACTCTTCAATTCTCAGATATCCTCAAATATTAAGAAAAATATTCTTGGCACACACACCAAGTTTGCTTTTTGTTCCCAGCTCAGAACCCTTAATCTCTTAACCCTTAATTTCTATGTGTAGGTGAACATGTTAAGTCAGATGTTTTCTTTTGGACTTTTACAAATCTGTCTTACTCTTGGTGATGCCTTTAGGACACAGCATTCAAGCATTCATTTATTTTGTTTAACTAGTTCTGATATCTGGCACCTGGTCCAAAAGAGAGGTAGTTGTAGGTGAGAACAGAATATGCCAATGTCAGCTGGGCGCAGTGGCTCACACCTGTAATCCCAGCACTTTTAGGAGGCTTGAGGCGGGTGGATCGCTTGAGCCCAGGAGTCTGAGACCAGCCTGGCCAACCCGATCTCTACTAAAAATAAAAAAAAAATCAGCCGAGTGTGGTGGCATGTGCCTGTAATCTCAGCTACTTCAGAGGCCAAGGCAAGACAATCTCTTGAATCTGGGAAGCGGAGGTTTCAGTGAGCCGAGATTGCACCACTGCACTCGAGCCTGGGCAACTGAGCAACACTCGGTCTCAAAAAACAAAAACAAAAACAAAAACAAAAACAAAAACAACACCACTGTCTGAGATTATTAGTTGGTCAGAAAATGAAAAAAATTCACCCTTGTCAGGTTTTTGCCCCTTTAAAAAATAGTTTATTTTTACATCTATAATTTATTTTTTCTATAAGGGAGACAAAGATCTACTTTTTTTCCCCAAAAGAATGAGCCATCTGTCCTAATGTCATGTATAAAATCATCTACTCTCCTTAATCATTAAAAATGTTCCCATAGGAATCCTCATACACTGTTGGTGGGAATGTAAATTAGTACAGCCACTATGGAAAACAGTATGGAAGTCCCTCAAAAATCTAAAAAAAAACAGAACTACCGTATGATTCAGCAATCTCACTGCTAGGTATATACCTGAAAGAATGAAAATCAGTATATCAAAGAGGTATCTGTACTCTCATGTTTACCGCAGTACTTTTCACAATAGCCAAGATTTGGAATCAACCTAAGTGTCTATCAGCAGATAAACGGATAAAGGAAATGTGGAACTATACACAATGGAATATTATTCAGCTAGAAAAGAGAATGAAAACACCTATCATTTGCAACAACATGGATGGAACTGGACATTATGTTAAGTGAAATAAACCAGGCAGAGAAAGAAAACTTTTGCATGTTCTTGTTCATTACGTGGGAGCTAAAAATGAAAACAATTGAACTCAATTTTCCATTAAAACAATAGAAAGGATGAGTTACCAGAGGCTGGGAAGGGTACTGAGGACGGGGAGAAAAAGTGGGGATGGTTAATGGGTAGAAAAATATAGTGAGACAGAATGAATAGGAACTAGTATTTGATAGCATGGCAGCATGATGACAACCGACAGTAATTGATTACATATTTAAAAATAACTAAAACAGTAGAATTGGGAAGTTCCTAAACAAAAAAATGGTAAATGCTGAAGTGATATATATCCCAATCACCCTGATGTAATTATTACACACTGTATGTCCCTATCAAAACATCACATGTACTCCCTAAATATATACACCTATTATGTGCCCATAATAATAAAAAATTTAAAAAACTTAAGTCTCTCTATTATAAAATACATTTCACTTCTGACTGGGAGTATTTTCAAGCTTTTTTTTTTTTCTTTTCCCACTCCACTCAGCTCTCTCCAATGCCAATATTTAATGTGTTTTAAACAATGTAGCCTTGGGCTGGGCACAGTGGCTCACACCTGTAATCCCAGCACTTTGGGAGTCCGAGGCAGGTGGAACACTTGAGCCCAGGAGTTCAAGATTAGCCTGGGCAACACAGCGACACCTTGTCTCAAAATAATAATAATAATAATAATAATAATAATAAATAAATAAGTAGAACAAAGTAGCCTCATACTGCATTGCCTCATTCTATCTAGCATGGTAATTTCCTACTCATAATTTTTCCTTATCAGATTTCTCATTTATTCTTTCAAATAAACCATAATAAAATTAATTCTTTAGGTGTAAAACATGGCCCCTAAGGAGTTCTGATTTCTATAGGCAATATAGTACAATGATTAAGAACATGGGCTTTGTCCGGGCGCAGTGGTTCATGCCTGTAATCCCAGCACTTTGGGAGGCCGAGGCGGACAGATCACTTGAGGTCAGGAATTCAAGACCAACCTGGCCAACACAGTAAAACTCTGTTTCTACTTAAAATACAAAAATCAATCGGGTGTGGTGGTGCACACCTGTAGTTTCAGCTACTCAGAGGCTAAGGCACAAGAATCGCTTGAACCCAGGAGGTAGAGGTTGCAGTGAGGTAAGATTGCACCACTGCACTCTGGCCTGGGTGACAGAGCAAGACTTTGTCTCAAAAACAGAAAAAAAGAAATAATTAAAATAAAGAGTATGGACTTTGTATTCAAGAGTTCCCTGGATTTTAATGTTCGCTCCACAGTTTACTAACTCTATGACTTTGGGACTTGGGATAAATTATTTATTCTCTTCCAACAATCCCATATGGTAGGTATGTAATACACATTTACAAATAAAACTTTTATTATTTGTAAATGTGTATTACATACCTACCATATGGGATTGTTGTTAATATGCCCAAGACATACTAGTACCCAAAACATGGCAGCCAGTCTATACCTTTCATTACTAGAGAAGCTGAAGTTCTTCATACATTTAGTTATAATTTATATCCTCTTGTATGAATAGTGTTTTGTAGAAAAAACTTCCCTTATGTTTATATCCATTTTTCCTAACTGTGAAATCAAAATTTTGTGTACCAATATCATAATGAACTGTCACTACTATAAAAAATCTTATTTGTAGTTTTTGTATACAAAATATTTCATGTAGGCTGGGTGCGGTGGCTCATGTCTGTAATCCCAGCACTTTGGGAGGCCGAGGCAGGCGGATCACCTGAGGTCAGGAGGTCAAGACTAGCCTGGCCAACGTAGTAAAACCTCGTCTCTACTAAAAATATAAAAATTAGCTGGGCGTAGTGGCATGAGCCTGAAATCCCAGCTACTCAGGAGGCAGAGGCAGGAGAATCGCTTCAACCTGGGAAATGGAGATTACAGTGAGCTGAGATTGTACTAATTTACTACCGCCTGGGCTACAAAGTGAGATTGTGTCTCAAATAATAATAATAATAATAATAATAATAATAATAATAATTTCATATAATTGCCTCCTATCTTTAACAGTCAAGAAAACAATCTTCACTTTATATATGGCATTTAGAGGTGAAGTGTCATGATATCTGCAGCATACTTTCAATTGGTTCAGAAAACAGGATTTAAAGAACAAGAAAAAATACTACAAAATATTGTAGAATCTGGGTTGAAAGTACATAGATGGTCACTGTACTACTTTCCAACTTTTCTATAAATTTGAAAATTTTTATAACAAAAAATTGGATAAGGAAGAGGGCACTAAGGGTCAGGATGTATATAATATACAGCAAATATGGTTAGGTTCTTCTAAGGCTTAAAAAAACACAAACAAACAAAACAAAAAAACAAAAAAACCTTCCTTCCTCAACAGCTGAAATAACCATTACCTTCTACTATTCATATTTCTTCCCTTCCCAAGGACACCAGTTCTCCCTTATCCATAGGGGATACATTTCAAGAACATCTCAGTGGATGCCTGAAACCACTACTGAACCCTAGGTCTACTGTATTTTTCCTATAGTAACACACCTATGATAAAGCTTAATTTATGAGTTAGGCACAATATGTAACAATAATAGAACCAATGTAACAATATCCTGTGATAGGTTATGTGAATGTAGTCTCTTTTTCAAAATATTATACTACACTTACTCTTCTTCTTGTGATGTGAGATGATAAAATGCCTCCATGATGCGATGAAGTGAGGTGAATGAGATAGGCACTGTGATGTAGTATTAGGCTACAACTGAAACCTAATTTAAAACGTTTTAAAAAACCCATTTTAACTTAAAAATACTAATTTAAAAGCATTTTTAAAAACTCATTTTAACTTAAAAATCATTTCTGAAATTTTTCATTTAATATTTTCAGATTGCTGTTGACTGCAGGTGATTGAACCTCCAGAAAGCAAAAACATGGATGAGAGGGGATTGCTCTGCACACCAGGTGCCTGAGATGAGGAGACCAAACAGAGAAGGCCAGTGAGGCTGAAGCATGGTGAGTGAGGTGGTGAGAGACACATTCTTATGTACAAGGAGTCAAGTGCCAGATTATGCAGAGTCCTAGGGGTCATGTCAAGAATTTGTCCTTTTTCTAAGAGCAATAGTGGCTGCAGGGTTTTACAAGAGCACCTTGGCTGCTATGTAGTAAATGGACCACAGTTTATAAAACAGAATATATGTAGCCCTTAAATAGTTTAGAACGATATTTAATGACATACACAAACCATCAGTTAAAGAGATATCTGAAAATTGTATGTTCAAGATATTTAAACATTTTTTTAAAGACTGAGCCTATCTATATAGAAAGCAGTGTAAAGTATGGACAGATATATATTTCAATCTTCCATACATTCCTTTATCCCCTACCTTTATTTTTTCATAGCACATAACAACCTCTGATATGCCAATAGTTGGTTTGTTTACTACCATTACCCACTTCTCCCTCTACCTCCATCCCCAATCTAAGCAGCATGAGAGCAGTGATTTTTGTCTATTTTGTTTACTGCTGTTATCACCACCCTAAAATAGTGTTTGGCACAAAGCGGAGTGCTTAAATTAATGTGTATGTATATACGCATGTACACATACATGTGCACATATGCACACACAAACATACATACAGTTTTAAAGTATATGCACCAGAAATTTAATAGGTTACCTCTGGGTGATATAATTTTCAAACTCGCTTCTGTACTGTATTATATTTTCTAAAATGTACTTGCAATACTTTCTGAGTACATTTCACAAAATAATTTTCTAAAACAATGGTAATTTGTTTTTTCTTTTTGAGATGGAGTCTTGCTCTGTCACCAGGCTGGAGTGCAGTGGCGCGATCTCAGCTCACTGCAACCCATGCCCGTTCAAGTGATTCTCCTGCCTCAGCCTCCGGAGTAGCTGGGCCTCTGGGCCTACAGGCACGCGCCACCATGCCCAGCTAATTTTTGTATTTTTAGTAGAGATGGGTTTCACCATGTTGGCCAGGATGGTCTGATCTCTTGCCCTTGTGATCCGCCCACTTTGGCCTCTCACAGTGCAGGGATTACACGAGCCATCACGTGGCCAACAATGGTAATTTCTAAAAGACATAATTTGATTCAGTGAAATCTTTCCTATTTTAATCAGTTTCCTTCAAGAGTAAAACATTCATTATACTCGTAGTTTTCCAGGTAAACAAAATATTTTTAAAGCCCAAAGCTACATATAGCTATTTTCATAAAATAACATTAAATAAGGGAAGGGATGATTTTTTGTTTTTGCTTTCAGCAGGAAGATGTAAAACGGTAAAGCCAAGTAACAAAATAAATTAGGAAATGATGAGCTCTGTATTCCATTCAACAGATACTTATTTAATGCCTTGACTAAATATCTGAGATTATGCAAGTGTAAATCACAATGATATTCCAAACTGTTTCACTGAAATACTAATTTCAAATTATTAATAAGTAGTCTACTGAGAAGTTTGATAATTTTTTTAAGCGTAGAGAAGGCTCAGTTTGAAGCTCAGATTTTTTTTTTTTAGGACTTCTGAGAGCTTTCAGCATGGTAATGTAAACTGTAGTTCTTAATAAAGGAGGATATAGCCATTCCAAACCAATGACAAGAGAATCTTTTTTTTTTTCAGAAATCATCCACTAATAGTTCAGAGAGAACCTTTGGAATACAGTTTGGGAAATGCTGGTATATAACTAAAACCAAAGATATGGGGCAGAACATCCAGACTTAATTCTGTTCATTAATTTAGTCTAAATTTACTGAATGCTTACCATTATATGCCTGGCACTGGGACACAATGGCAAATAAGAGAGACATGCTCTACATGACATTGCAGAGGTTAAACTCTAATGGGGACAGATATTAATGAAATATTTCTAAAAATAAATAGTATAGTATAATAAAGTATTATGAAAGAAAAGTACAACATGTTTAGAGAAATATAAACAGGAAACATTTCTGAGACTATCTCGTTACCAGTGGAAAAAGTGACATTTAAACTAATATTTGCAGGAATAGGAGTTAAGTGAAAGATTGTTTTAAAAAGAGGGAATAGGCTGGGTGCCTGGCTCACACCTGTAATCCCAGCACTTTGGAAGGCCAAGGCGGGAGGATCACCTGAGGTCCGGAGTTTGAGACCAGCCTGGCCAACATGAGGAAACCCTGTCTCTACTAAAAATACAAGAATTAGCTGGCATGGTGGTGGATGCCTGTAATCCCAGCTACTCTGGAGGCTGAGGCATGAGAATTGCTTGAACCTGGGAGGCGGGGGTTGCAGTGAGCCAAGATCATGCCACTGTACTCCAGCTCAGGCAACAGAGCCAGATTCAGTCTCAAAAACAAAACAAAAACAAAAACAAAAACAAAAAGACAATGGAATAGCTATGTTTGAAGACTACTTACTATTTATAACATGTTGGATGGGTAAAATTTATTTATTTTATAAAATTTACAATAATTAGGTTCAGTTGTGATTTCAGTTAACTGCTGTAACACCAAGATCAACTCCAATTTTTCATTTTACAGAGGCATAAACTCTCAAATCAGCCTGATTTTAAAGTGAACAAAGGAAAATACAATTAAATAATTTAAAGAATTATTTAATATGCAATCTTACAAAAATGGAATTGGAATCAGATAAACCACAGCTTAAACAAATAACTTAAAAACCTCTTGGGCTGAAGATAATTATAGATAAGTTTTCTATATGTAACAACATGAACAATAAAAAGATGAGAAAACACTGAACAACAATCTTTAGAATGTTCAGAGGCACACTTTCTTGTCATGAGCCTTGCTATCATGACACTCAGGTCTGAAAGTATTCACTTTTGTCACTTCAGCCTCCCTAGTGCAATAGAAGAGCACAGGCTTTAGAGACTCAAGTGTGAATTTTAGCTTCATCGTCTGACTCCAAGTTTAGCAAGTAACCCAGCTATACAATTTTATTATTTGCAAAATATATTTTCCTTACCCATCTTTCCCTCTCTTCTCTCCAGCAGGAAATGCTCCCTCTTCTCTTTATTACTTTTGCTTACACCATGAAAAACATTGCTTTATCAGGTGGCTTTCTATGGTGTCTGTTACATGCATGGGTAGCTAACAAAAAAGGGTAAGCCTGCTTTAAACAGGGCATATCACTAATATTAAGAAGGCACAAATATTTTGTATTACATAAGAGTGATATTAGCTATCTGTAGATAAGGCCTATGTGAAGGCATAGGTTTTGCAAATGTGTCATAAACATCTGCTCTGTTCCTTTGTTCACATGGGTGGGTATCTTGGCTGCTGTCACCATTCCTCACGCTCTCACCCCACCATGGGAAATTCCCACTTGAGCTTCAAAGTCTGGTTCAAAATGACTTTTTCTCTACCTCTCCTAGGAAGAATTTCTCCCTCATTTGCGATTCTGCACTACTACGTTTTATACTTAGGACACTATGCTGTCACTATTTGTTTACACACTGATCTCCAAAATGTGAGTTCTTTAAGAGTAGAGACCATGTCTAATTTGCCTTTCTATCTTTTCCTTTAAAAGATGTATTCTCATGTACTATTTGGGGACAGTAAATCTTTTAAGGATGAGAACTAAATTGATACTGTTTTTGTAACCTACTAATTGCCTAGTATAATATTTTGGCTTACTGGTAGGCACTCAATATTTTGTAAAATATCATTGTAGAAAGATGAAAAGGATCAACCTAAATAAAACACATGAAAAAAGACATTTCTACTTGCTCTATAATGATAATAAACATTACCGAATGAAAAAGATCCATTCAAGGTTATATTATGCAGATTCCTAAACAAAGATTAAATTGTATTTACTCATTAAATTTTTATTTAAGCAAATGATGATCATACCACTTATCCATAACAAGTAAGGCCACATTTAGACCTTTTTGGTTACTGAATTAAAAATAGCTTATTAAAAGCAACAGTAACATACAAAATTCCTTATGTATTAATAAGTGATGACTAATTCTGTAAGAAGCTACTTAAGAAGTTTAAATCCCTGAATATTTATGCATGTAGAGGGAGACTCCATTGCTATCTGAAAAAAAGGCCTGAGCTGAATTATTTTCTTTCCTATTTTCAAACGACATTTCTAAGAACCCAAACAAATAACCCTATGGAGGAACACTGCTCCAGCAAATACCACCTAGTTTTTCTACATCCAAATGCCCAACCCTTCCTTGACTCATTATAATCGCCTCTAACTGGTTCTCTGCCTGCACCTTCAACTATTCTTCACAGAACAGTGAGAGTAATCCTATTAATACACAAGTTAGGTCATGCCATTCTTCCATTCAAAATCTTACACTTATTTCCCATCTCAGAATAAATCCCAAAGTCCTTGAAATTGCTTCCAAGGTCCAACATGATATGCACTCCCCTTTCCTTGTTACCTCTCTGGTACTGTTTACTATCCCCCTTTTCACTTACTGTGCTCTAGTCATACTGGATTCCTTGCTGTTTGTCAGCCTTGTAAGAATCAGCTTGCTCCCTCACTTCTTTTCAAGTTTTCATTTAAAAGTCATCTTCCCAGACTAATCAGATCATTCCTTACCAGTTCTCCCACTATATATCCAGCAGAATGGCTAAAATGGAAAAGGCTAACAACATCACATGATGGTGAGGATATGGGATACCTAGAACTCTCACACATGGTTAGTGAGGAAAAGGCTGATAGTTCCTTTAAGACCAAATACACACAATCCATAGCCTAGCAAGTCCCTCTAAAAATTTACTCGAGAGAAAGGAAAACACAAGTCCATAAAAAGACCCTGAGTAGGAATGTTCAAACAGCATTATTCATAATGGGCCCCAACTGGAAGCCACTCAGATGTCCACCAAAATAGGACAGATGAACAAACTGTGGTAAAGCCATACGGCAGACTACTACTCAGCAATAAAACAGAACAAATTACTTCTACATGCAACAACATGGGTAAATCTCAAAAACACTACAGTCAGTAAAAATAGCTTCATACAAAATACATCAATGAAGTTCTCAACCAGGCAAAAACAATCAATGACAGAAAAAAAATCCTAACAGTAGTTCCCTCTGGGAAGTGGAGGCAGAAACCGAGAAGGGGAATGAAAGACTTTTCTGGGATGATGGTAATGTTCTCTATCTTGATGGGGGGCTGGGTTATGTAAATATATGAATTTGGCAAAATTTAACCAATATCCACTATTTGTGAATCTCACTGCATGTCAGTTTTACCTCAAATGAAAGAAACAGTAAACAGTGAACTCTAATGGATATGCATGCTGAAGTAGTTGGGAAAACATACATTTGTGTGTTATTTACTTTAAATGCCTTTAAAAAATAAAATGGAGAGATGGATACATGTGTGATAAACATAATAAAGTGGAAGAATCTAGCTAGTGGTGTATTATGGGTACTTACTATAAAATTCTTGAAACTTTTACTGAATGTTTGAAAATCTTCACAGTAAAATCTTGCTCAACCCCAGAACGCTGTATTCCCCAACTATGCTTTATTATTCTGTAGCACTTGTCACTTCCTTATATACTACTTGACACTTTCTGCTCACCAGAGTATAAGATCCATGAAGGTAGGAGTGAGATTTTTTGCTTTGAGTTATCCCAGGTCAAGAATCATACCTAGTGCATATAAGTATCCAATAAACAGTTATTTAATAAATAAATGAGCCAGTCAATTACACCAGTTATTTAAGGTCCACTAACTGTTACCATTTGGAATAGATTTCATAAAGAAATGAAGATACATTTCCTAAAAGCAAATAAAAAATTAAACCTGTAACCCCCGCACTTTGGGAGGCTGAGGTGGCTGGATCACTTGAGGTCAGGAGTTCGAGATTAGCCTGACCAACAAAATAAAACACTGTCTCTACTAAAAATACGAAAAATTAGCCGGGTGTGGTGGCACGTGCCTGTAATCTCAGCTACTTGGGAGGCTGAGGCAGGAGAACTGCTTGAGTGGAGGTTGCAGTGAGCCAAGATTGTGCCACTGCACTCCAGCCTAGGTGATAGGGCAAGACTCAGTCTCAAATAAATAAATAGAACACATTTTGCTTTTGTATCTGAAATATTTAAGGATAATATCTGGCAAGGAAAAGAGCAATTTAATATCTATTATTTTCCACAAGAAATAAATGATACAAGGTTATCATTCTCTACCTATCCTCCTGCTTAAAGCTCAGTACTCAAATTAATTTCTAGAATACAAAAAGGAAGACTTTTGTTAAGGTACAGATAAAATAGTCCAGTTCTGTTATTTCTCTTCAGCGTGAAACATTTGCCAATTTACTACTTTCCTCACAAAATACACAGGATGTAAAGTCAGGTGACTTAGTAGCACCATCAGAGGCAGCCCAGGCCTGAATTCCATTCTGATTCTTGTCCTCTCGTGTCCTTATTTGTGCCCCTAGTACCCCTTTAGGCTTAGGTTGTTTGTGCTGTGCGTATTTAAGAGCCTATGTGCCCAGTGTGAGGTGTGACAATGCAAAGGGGGGGGGAATAAAATTAAAGTCTCTTTCCACCCTTAGAAAGGCCACAATCTAATTGAATCATTTCTCCAAAATTAAATTTTAAAAGGCCCTCAAAACTGTTACTTTTTGTTGTAATCTTTATGCTGATGATTTCTATGCCTCCAAAATAGCCCCAAGAGCAGTGAAATACAAATAAAAATGTGTGTTTTGCTAAAATGTCCTACAGCAGCAGCAATAAACTAATTTAAATCTGTCTAAAAGTGCTTATATAATCAATAGCACAAACTAAATCTGTCCCAATGTTTAGTCCTTCACCCTTGCGTATACACACTCCTGCAATTTCGACCATCATAGCTTCAACTACCATTTGGATGTTGGTGATTACTATAAATCTTAATTTCTAGCTCAGATTTCTGAACTCCAGACATGTGTATAAAGACCTTACTATGTATGTTCCACAGACATCTCTCACATAACATCGACACCCCTGCTCTGTGACTCTCCAAATCTCTTCCTCCTCCTGACCTATCCCAGTAAGTTGCACTATCATCTATCCAGTCACCCAAGTCAGAAGCCTCAATGTTTCCATCTCCCTCTTGCTTCTTATTTCCTCATTTTCAAATCAAGCACAGATATCTCATTTGTTTCATGACTAGAAATTACTCAATACTTTTCCATCTCACGGCCACAGTTCATGCAGCAAGTGGCCTTCTAACCTCTAGTATCACATTACTCTCTACTGGTCTTTCGAAGAGTCTGACCAAGTCACTCTGACACTTCATCTTTGGTTCTTTATTCCCTCTCTGGTGAAATTCAAACTTGCCTTGGCAAACAGGCCCTCATGACCTAGCTCTAGCTAGTTCTTCCAGTTCAACATCTGACCACTTTCTCCCCTGAATTTCCCCTAGAATGAGCATCTAATAGAACTTTCTAGTAACGCCTATATGTACTGTTCCCTGTCTCTAACTCCATCTATAACCCTTCCTCCTTCTTTACAATTTTACTAGGAAGTATACCCTGTTTTTGGAAAGTCTTCCACAATGATTATGTAATACTCTCACTATGGTAACATAAAAAACAGGCAGAGGTGACTTAAAAATGTCTATCTTCATAAAGATTCAAACTGAAATCTTTATAAAGTTGAAAACTGAGCTGAAAACTGAGCAAATTAGAATCCGGTAAAAAAATTCCTGATAGGGATTCCATGCCCCCAAACAACCTGCCTCACACATACTGGAAGTGGCAGGGGATAAACAGATAACAATAAGGATGTAGATTCCCTACAGACTGTTTATTTGTTATAGGGGAAAGGTAGTAACCATACTGTGGAAAACTGGACCATGCTTTCACCAGGTGAAAACTACCATTACTAGTGAGGTACAAATGCATCTGTGTGCCTTCAGATGTGATGCTGATGCTATGGGGACACAATATCCCTTATGTGATATTCCAGCTGGGAATGCACAACTTCAATATGAGGAAACATCAGATAAACCTAAAATGCGGTCATCCTATTAATAAAGTCAAAACTGTGTTCTTCAAAAATGTCTACATCATAAAACATGAAAACATTCATGAAAAAATATACATTTTTTCTTTGAGATAGATTCTTGCTCTGTTGCCTAGGCTTGAAGTGCAGTGGTTCAACCTCAGCTCACTGCAACCTCCCTCTCCTGGGTTCAAGTGATTCTCTTGCCTCAGCCTCGGTAGTAGCTGGGATTACAGGCATATGTTCCCATGCCCGGCTAATTTTTTTGTATTTCTAGTAGAGACAATGTTTCACCATTTTGGCCAGGTTGGTCTCGAACTCCTGACCTCAGGTTATCTGCCTACGTTGGCCTCCCCAAGTGCTGGGATTACAGGCATGAGCCACTGTGCCCAACCAACATTCGTGAAACTATTTAGGGGTGAAGGGCCATGATGTAACAACTTAAATGGTTTGGGAAATATGTGTGTACATGTGAGAAAGAGAACAAATGATAAAGGAAATGGGGCAAAGTGTTAACAACAGGTTAACACTGGGTAAAGGGTAGACAATGCTCTATGTACTTACTACTCCTTTCCTTGCAACTTTTCTATAAGTGAAAATTACTTCCAAATACTAGTTTTTGGTTTTTTTTCTAAATAAAGCTAAGAGCCAAAGGACTTTTTAAAAAGTAGAATCTGTACAAGAGACTCAAGTACTGCTTCCAGAATTGTTACCAGGTAACTGCATAATCTTTACAAGTCAGCAAAAGTCTCTTTCTTAAATTCCCTATCTTAATTTCTGTATTTAAACTAGATAGTTTCAGAACACTGTTTAGATAGTTTCAGAACACTGTTTTCTGAAAAGTAATTCCAGGAATATCCCTCAGTGTTACATGCAGGGTTCTGTGATTAAATAATTTTGGGATATGCATAGAGGCAGGGATAAACTATGCTGAACAATGTCTTTACAGAAGAATTCCCACAGATTTTATGTATGCCAAACTGTATTATGATCTTCCAAACAGATAATATAGAATTCAACATTTCTTAGTCATTTGACCTTTTTTTTTTTTTTTTCAAAAGACAAGAGTCTTGCTCTGTTGCTCCCACTAGAGTGCAGTGGCGCGATCTCGGCTCACTGCAACCTCTGCTTCCTGGGCTCAAGTAATTCTCCTGCCTCAGCCTCCCAAGTAGCTGGGATTACAGGCGTGTGCCACCATGCCAATTTTTAGGAGAGACAGGATTTCACCATGTTGGCCAGGCTGGCCTCGAACTCCTGGACTCAAGTGAACCACCTGCCTCAGCCTCCCAAAGTACTGGGATTACAGGCATGAGCAACCTCACCTGGCTTTTGACACTGTTAATGTGATTTCTTTAAATGTTTGATGGGACCTGATCTTTAATATACAGTACCATTCTCCTCTACAATATATGTCATCAATTTTGGGAAACACCATCTTGTAACTCAATTCACTGTCCAACTCATAATGAGATCTTCTCACTTCATTTTTTTTTTTTTAATAAGGGGGCTATATTTTGACTATGAAATCTCAAAATGGGTCTACCTTTAATGGTTAAAGACAAAGATTAGAGATTGTTAAACTATATGTCCTGGGGCCAAATCACCTGTTTTTCTAAATAATTATATTGGAACATAGCCACACTCACTGGTCTGCATATCATTCACCAAGAGTTGAGTAGTGATGACAGATACTGCAAGGTCACTGAATCTTAAAATATTTACTATCTGATTCTTTACAGAAAAAATTTGCAGATCTTTGATATAGACCTGTTTTTTTTTTTTTCCTCCAGAGATGGGATCTTGCTATGTTGCCCAGGCTGAGTGCAGTGGCTATTAACAAGCACAAACAGCACTTTACAGCAGTTTTTTTTTTTTTTTTAAAAACCAAATCCTGGGCTCAAGTGTTCCTCCTGCCTCTGCCTCCCAAGTAGCTGGTGCTACAGGTGCATGCCACCACACCCAGCTTAGATCCATTTAATTTTTGAGCTTCAGCAGTCTGGTTTTGCTAAGGGAAACCAGTAACAGAGGCTAAAGCATGCTCTACTATTTACATGGTGAAAATGAGATAAGAGGAAAGTAAAATTAAGTTAAAAAAAAGTTATCACTATGTTCAGATCCTTTATTAGACACCTCATGTTCACTCTGAAGATTGATTATTATACCTGTTTTACAGGGAAAGTGAGGCTTAGTAAGATTAAGTCACTTGCCCGAAGTGGTGGAAGTAGGATTTGGACTGAGGTCTGACTCCAGAACCCCATGGTCTTTCTACTGTAGCTTAATTCTTCCTTCTTGTCTTCTTTTGCCTTCCCATCTATGGCTGGGTTCTGGTTGGTACTCAGGGGAGGACTCAGAATACTAAGAGAGAAGCAAAAACGACTTTAAATGGCTGAGGAGATGATCAACAGCATCCTAGGTACAAGGATCATTAGACAGCCCCACCTAAGGAAGTATGAGCAGGTTTCTTAGCTCTGCTTACAGAATTCTCCTTAGTGCGCTTCTACTTGATTTTAGCTCCTAAGACTTATCTGCTGTTAATGTCCAGGCATCCTGGAAATGAAGGACAGAGCTGAGGAAGAGGAAGTCACAAGAGAGCCAAGACCAGGTACAGATGCTTCCCTATGCCATTCTTAATCACGCATTAGCCTTACATATTTAGCAGTTCACAGTAAAAAGTCTGTTTTTCTTTAGTAAGTATTGTTTTATCTTGCTTAATATACACAAAAATAGAAAACTATTATTAAAATTCGTTAGTTCTTCCTCTGGATTTCTAACACTTTGCCTCTTTGACATATTTACCGTACACTATGTGAAAACGAAATAATATGATCTTCTTTCTACAGAAAGTAATCAGAGAGGAGTTTACTTATAAGAAAGGAATCCAGCCAGGTGCGGTGGCTCACGCCTATAATCCCAGCACTTTGGGAGGCTGAGGTGGGTGGAACAAGTGAGGTTGGGAGTTTGAGACCAGCCTGATCAATGTGGAGAAACCCCATCTCTACTAAAAACCAATATTAGCCAGGCATTGTGGCGCATGCCTGTAATCCCAGCTACTCCGGAGGCTGAGGCAGGAGAACTGCTTGAACCTGGGAGGCGGAGATGGTGGTGAGCCAAGATTGTGCCATTGCACTCCAAGCAATGAGCGAAAGTCTGTCTCAAAAAAAAAAAAAAAAAAAAAAAAAAGAAAGGAATCGAGCTTAGTACTTTATTATTACTAAAAAATCTACCATAAAAGAAGTCAGAAGATAATGAAATTATTTACCACCCAGAGAGAGAAGGAGTTACGTGATGAACTAAATAGACTGAAACAAACTATCAATCAAGTAGACTAAATTTGACCATGCTCTGTTCATCAAAAATAACAGATTTATCTATGGTTTTCTTGCCAGTCAATGTAGCACTTAGCTGTTGTTACACTTACTTTATTACACACATTGCTTACTTATCTAAAAGAAAAACCTTTAGGGTTTGCATGAAAGCTAACATTTGTGCATGTTTAAGATAACTCTGGAATACTATAATGTGGCTAGTATGAGAAGCGATAGTTCTCATCAATATGTGGGAGCTAAAAAGAAAACAACAAAAATTGAACTCATGGAGACGAGAATAAAATGGCTGGGAAGGGTAGTGGGGAGAGAGGGATGAAGAAGGGATGATTAATGGGTACAAAAATACAGTGAGATGGAATAAGATCTAGGGTCTGGCAGCACAATAAAGAGACCATTTTTTTTTAACCACGATTTATTGTATATTTCAAAACAACTGAAAGAGTGGAACTGCAATGTTCCTAACACAGTGAAATGATAAATGCTTGAGGTGATGGATACTCTAATTACCCTGATTTGAGCGTTACACATTGTATGTTTGTATCAAAATATCACATGTACCCCATAAATATGTATAACTATTATGTATCCATAGTTTTTTTAAAAAAGTATATACAATGTACTTCTTTACTTCAGATTAAAACTAAAAATAATCTTATAGAATTTTATTCCTTTTCACTATCATGAAGTCCCTAAGTTTCACCAAAACCATGAAATCCCCAGTGAAATTTCTGATATTTGTAGTAGAAGCAGTATCTTCCTGGACTGGTTGAAAAATGAAAGAAACTTGGAATATCTCAAAACTTTCTTTTTAAAATATGTGTCGTTCCTCTCATTTACTCAAACTCACCCCCTTTCATTTATAATTACCACAGTAGTAAATATTTCATAATTTCTAATTAGTTTAATATTATTTGATACCATACATTCTTTCCTTCTATATTGTATGACATGGTGTAAGGAAATAAAGTTTCTGATTTCATTAGAAGGGTCCATCAAATAGGAAGGTATATACGTATATAAAAGATGTAATAATACTATTCAGCAGCACACAATGATCAGAAATCTGAATTGGAATTCCACAATCTGCTGTTTACTAATTGTGACTTGACTCTTCTAAACCAAATTTCCTTTTTAGTAAAATCAGGTAATTGCCATTATAGGAAGAAAATGAGATAAGAAATGGACATAAACCTCTTAGCACAGTCCCTAGCACACATGTATCAGCTCCCTGACTAATGAAATCAACTCAACCTGTTTCTTTACTGGCAAAGCGCAGAAAATGTCACTTAACTTCAAATGATTCCATGAGGATTAAATAAAGACATGTCCATAAAGTCCTGATGCATTTATTATTCTAACAGGCAAATTATAGTAACGGCCTAAATTATTAATAGAAATAGTTTAGTTATTCTTTAATAAATAAGCTTAATAGTTACTCTAAGAAATCTTACTCTTATAGAATACAGGAAGAAATAATAAATTTTTAGAAGTTTAATTCCGAATTTACATTGTGTTTTCTGAAAAGATACTCTTTCTCCTACTAATCTTAAAAAAAAAAATTAAACCTTGAACTAATTTTTATTGGCAGACTGTCACTGTTAACAAGTGTCAACCTATGAACATAATCAAATCTCACTACAGAACTTGAAGACTTATGATAAATTCAGGCGCTATACTATACTGACTATAGTCAGTCACTTCAACTTATACAAGAGAATGTGATCTCTCTACACACTTTAAAACATAAAACAAAATTAAAAAAGAAAAGCACATATCACCATTCCAGGGAAGTCTTATTTTTAACCAAGATTTTTAACCAAGCTTTTCTGATTAAATTAATGGCAAAAATCATTTCAAAGATTATACCACATACCTCAACCTACAATGATACAAACTTTTGAGATATGAGATAACTCACTGATCATTCTTAAAACTAAATGCTATGTGAAATAAATATGGTTTCCTCTTTCCTATAGAAACAAGAGAAAATTCCTAACAACTTTAATTTGCACAGGAAGGGGCAAATGGTTGCAAAATGTGCCATAAAAGGAGGAAAATTCTTTTCTTGTAAAGGTCCTGAGACTAATATAAACACTACACAAACTCCCTTATTTCAGAGTGGAAGGAGATAAAATATATCAAGTAGATAGTTCCCAGATAATATTTAAGATGTTCCCTGCAAAAACATTAAGTAAACCATACTAAAAGTTTGTATCATGAATTAAATTTGGTCAGAATGAAAGGTTGATTCTTCCAAATGTAAGCAAAAAAGAGCTATCAATCTCATTATAAAGAAGCAAACTGTGGCAGACACTGCGGGTCATTTTTTTTTTTTTAACTCTATAAAGGCAAATTAACTCTTTCCAGTAATCAACGGTAGCAGACGATTGGTGTTACAACAGTTAGGACTTTAACTTATTTTTTAATAGAGGGAAGAAGGATAAAGACATTAAACTCAGATCAGATGAAACATGGCCTGCTGAAGTTACACCTCTTGTCTGTCTTCTTAAATATTTCCAGAAAACAAGAGTACAGTTAACACACTGCAAGGAGTTGTAGGATAGAATCTATAATAACCCGACTTCCTTATCCTTCCTCTTCCAATACACAAAAACAAATACTGAAAGGGTGTCTTTAGAGCTGTTCATCAGATATTTCTGTATGATTGCACTTTCTGGCTGTCCTGTGGCTGGGTGGCGTTAGGTGACTAATTCCGGCCAGTGAGTTGTAAGTCAAAGCGACCTATATGACTTCTGAACCATAGCATTTAACTGTTGGTGAAAGATGTGAAATCTTTCAGTGCACTCTTCCTTCTGTCGCCAGGCTTGAGATGTTTACTGTTGTACCAGCCTGGTTCCCCTGCTGATCCAAGGCAGTGATCCAAAATGTGACAAGAATAAGAAAAAAAAAAAAATTATATGCCACCAAGATTTTTAGGTTCTTGGTTATCACAGCATATCCTAGCCCATCCTAACAAATATAAATTGGTACCTGGAAATAGGATACTATTATAACAAAAAAAACTAAAATACATGCCACTGGCTTGAAGGTCAGGCAGCAAGAAAACTTCTCAGAGGCTAGAAGGATAGCAATCCTTATCAAGAAGTATAAAATATTTGATTAAAAGTCAGTTACAATAACTTGAAAAGCAGATAGATAATGTATTTAATAAACTTATAGCTTTAGGGGGAACAGGTTAAAAAACTGGACATTTCCCAACAGGTGTAGGAAAAATGCTCACCATGACCAACCATCCGGAAAACGCAAATCAACACCACAATGAAATTTCACCTCACTCCTGTCAGAATGGCTATTAGAAAGACTAAAAATAACAATTGCTGATGAGGATGCAGAGAAGAAAGAACTCTCACACACTGTCAGTGGGATAAATTAGTACAGCCATTATAGAAAACAGTATGGAGAGGGTCCTCAAAAATGGGGAGGGTCTATGTAAATGACCATCAATAGATGAAGAAAATGTGGTGTGACACACATACACACACTGGAATACTATTCAGCTACAAAAAGGATGAAATTCTGTCATTTGCTACAACACAGACAAGCCTAGGAGATATTATGTTAAGTGCGATAAACCAGACACAGAAAGACAAATATTACATGATCTCATTCATATGTGAAATCTCAAAACAAAACAAAAAATAACTCACAGAAGTTGAGGGTAAGAACAGGGTTTACCAGAAACTAGGGATAAAAGGAGGGACAGGAAACAGGGAGAAGTTGGTCAAGGGGTACAATTTACAGTTAGATAGGAGTAAGTTCTGGTACTATATCGGACAGTAGAGTGACTGTTACTAACAACAACACATTATATGTTTCCAAATAGCCAGAAGAAATGATTGTGAGTGTTCTCACAACAAAGAAATGATAAATGCTTAAGGTGATGACTATGTTCATTGCCATGATCTGGTCATTACACTGTGTACACGTGTACTGAAACATTACTCTACAAACATAGTCATGCACTGCTTAATAATGGGAATCTGTCTTGAGAAATGCATCATTAGGTGATTCTATCATGCAAATACTATAGCTTTTACTTAAACTTAGATGGCAGCTTACTACAAAGCTAGGCTATATGGTATAGCTGATAGGCTAATAACGTCTATAGTACATTACTGTACTGATTAGTGTAGGCAATTGTAACACAAAAAAGCATTTGTGGATCTAGCATATCTAAACATGGAAAAAGTACAGTAGGAATATGGTATTATAATTTTGGGGGACACCAGAGTCATATATGTGATCTGAAGCATCACTATGCAGCACATAACCATATGTACAATTACCATGTGTCAATTTTAAAAACTCTAACATTAAAATGGTATGTTGGTTGTTCTGTGTTTGGTATTCCAAGAAAGAAACAAATTTTAGAACTGACCAGAGTTAGTAATCAGGAATAAAAGGAAGACGGCCCCCAAATGGGGAGGCTTGCGCAGTTGGAAGAGATTTCTCAACCCCAAGCTGTAAGTTTAAAAACCACCAAAGGCTTTGAGCGACAGAGTATCATATGCACCGTTAAAACATCTGAATGGGTTAAAAAGAAGAGTCTCAAAGCAGAGATCCAATTAAAATTGTGACACCCAGTAAATGTTCTCAGTTGAATAAAATGCTCTGAGAAAAAGAAAAAGACACACACATACACACACACAGAGCCCAACAGGTTCCTGGTAGCAGCGTTTATAGGACAGACATCTGGTAAAGAACACTGGCACATAAGCTGAATGTAAATACAACAGAAGCTTGCACAGTTGTGCTGCCAACAAACAACCCAGAGCCTGAATTAAAAACCTGATTTAAAAGTATGCTTAAGTCTCCAACTTTCTATTGGAAGCAAGTTGTCATGCCTTTTAGCTCCCAACGAGGGCATATTTTCCAATGACGACTTCAGATGAGGCTAAAGAAGATGATGGAAAAGGAGGAATCTCCTAGGTATCAACGGCAACAGCCACACGCAACAAAACAATGGCCTGGGGAGAGGAGTCCCCACCACCCAGACCTAGTGCTGAAACAAGCATACTTCCCATATCTAGGATAAGTGGGGCTGGTGGGGGGATTTCTGAATGGCTGTGGGATGGGGACTGCAGTGCTCCTCTAAAGTTCTGTTATCCACATGGGAGTGCTTATTGGGGTTATCCTGTCCCTGTTATTTCGATATATACAGAGTGTGGCGGGAAGGTGGTTTCAGGTAACATTTTCGTTCACAGTTCTCCAAGTTAACAGGAAACACAGATTTGACATACGGAATTGTGTATATCACCTGGAAACTCTTAACTTTGATGCTGTGCTTACCTGGGACTTCTAAGCTGGCTTCACTGGGGAAGAGGAGTGTATTTTCCCTGTAAGCCAAATCTTGGCCTACTTATTAACAATGTTGTTTCTGCCTTTCTGTCATACGACAAGATTGTACTTTCTGGCTCCTTTATGATTAGATGCAGCTATGTTTCGTGTTCTGGCCAATGAGCTGTGAGCAAAAGTGGTACATAACTTCTGGCCAAAGCACCTTAACAGCAGATGCAAAGAAAGATATGAGTTCTTCTCTTTTCTCCACTGCAGTGTATACAATGTTTAGGATAAAGGCTGCTCTGCCAGTCTGCATCCTGGAGTGAGGCCACATAGAACAGAACCCCCAAATCAACCCATAGATAGTGCAATGGTAAAAACAGAACTTTGTTGCAAAGCCACTAAGATTTTGAGATTATGTTTATAGTCCAACCATACTTATCCTAACAAATGGAGGGAAACCCTTAAACTCAACTGAACATTCAAGTAAGAGGCAAGCATACAGATCATCTATTTCAAGTTTTTTTCTATAAACGATAAAAACGAGGGCTAGCAGTTAAGCCACTTGTCTAATCACAGAGTAACCACATGGTAGACTCTGCTTCAACCATCATTATCCTCATGTAACTATAAATTACAGTAAGAGTTATGTCCCTAATCTCTAAACGCAGCTTTGTGATAGACTAAACTAGAAACATATGAGTAAATTAACAATAAGCCAATCCAGTCACTTATTAAAAAATTACAGAGACATTAAGCTCCAATGCTAGAGGTACCTGGAGCTTAGAGTCATGTGGTGAGACTATAACCAAATAAATACATAAATAAAATGGAAATTTACAGCAGTAATTGCTATGAAAGATGATATTGAGAGCCTGTGACAGTCCTGTCATAATGAGTGGATACGTAAGGAAGTGACCTTGAGCTAAGGATCAGTGGGAGATTACTAAACCAACCCAAAGGGGAATGGTGTTTCAGTGCATGAGAATAAATGAGAAATGATTCTCTGGCTGAAGGGAATTTGAAGGCGTTGGGGGACATAAGGGCCAGATTACATAAAGCCTAGTATATAATGCTACTTTGAAAACAATGAGAACTCTTCATAGGTTTTTTAGCAACAGTGACACAATGAGATTTCCTTTTTCAAAGGGCCACTGGGGTTGTATTAATACTGGGAGGCAGCAATTGTAGTCTTGGGAGAACCGGTGAGGAAACTACTTAAATTTAGGCAAGAGATGACAGTACCTTGAATTAGGAAAGTGGCAATGGAGACAATAACATCTGAAATATTTGGAACTTATTTAAACGTCATTACACTGGAATTTTTACTCAAGATATTTTAAACTCTTGTTAGCCTGTCTATTCCTTCAGTCTAGTTCTCTAATTTCTCCACTGGATTCACAGTCAATCTGAATACATTAAGCTGAGTGGAAGGGCAGCAAACAAAAAACAGCATTTATATCACAAGTATACCTCTCCAACAGCCCCAGCAATAGGTATGGGTGATCATCTTGTTTCACGCCACTTTATTCAGTAGTTGAACTCACTGGATTATAGTCCATTATTTCCTAGTTGATAAGGCAGGCTGCTTAGCAAAAAATTCTGGATTCAAATCTTAGAAACTGCAGATTTTATTCAAATGTAAGATTCCAGAAAGGATTTAAGGTAGTTAGGCCCCTAAATAAAGGGACATTATTATAGGAATTAATTGGTTTCTTGCTAGTGATGCAAAGTATTACGCATCCTTGAGAAATAAAGAGTTTTAGATATCAACAAGAAATAAGGTTCAACTGAAAAATTTTATGGAAAAAAAAAAAACCCCAGTCATAAAAATATAAAGGCCAGAAAAAAATGTTAATCATGAGCATTTTTTCTGTCCCGTCTCCAAAAAAGCAGAACAAAATGTCTTATCACTACAAAAGTTAGAATGTCTGATGTCATGTATATTGTACAAAATCACAGTGTAAAAGTTCAAATGTAGGATGAAATAAAACTTAATGTTTTAAAATAGTGTATAGAAAATTACAAGACAAACAAATCAAGGTATATTATTTATTATTTCTGTGCATTTCAGGGTATACAGAAAAAAAGACTGCTATTTTCTTTTACTTAAATTGCATTACAAAGAAACATTCACAAAGGGAAAAAATCCATACAGAATTCTCATATGTAGTTTCAAGATTACATTATGGTAAATGAAAAGGAAACCCTGGGCGTGGTGGTGGCTGCCTGTAATTCCAGCTACTCAGGAGGTCAAGGCAGGAGAATCGCTTGAACCCAGGAAGTGGAGGTTGCAGTGAGCCAAGATCGCTCCACTGCACTCCAGCCTGGGCAGAAAGAGCAAAACTCCATCTTAAAAAAAAGAAAATAAGAAAAAAAGAAAAGAAAGAAAAGGAAACTTTAAGGCAGGTAATATGGTAACTGCAACTAAAATCTTCATTTTCAAAACTTTCAGATCAGAGAGAAGAAATTTTAATGTACTAAAGTTTAGAGTAAAATAACTGGTTTTGATTTTACATTATCTATTGTACCTATATTCACTTCAAATGAAAAAAAACAGATGACTTCTCTGGAACTTAATAAGTTGGTTTACATGGTTTTATGAGACTTAGAGAGAGATAACATATAAACTATCCAAAGTAAAAATAAGTATTTCTGATATTTACAACAGGGACTTAAGAAAGACTACCTCAGATTGTTTTATTTACTAGGTGAATTATAAGCCCCTTCAAGATAACACGTGTTCATAAATTCCACAGTATTTAGCATACTTTGTAAATGTAAGTTTACAAGTATTTGATGAGTAAGTCATCTCATAAGTCAACACGATATACAAGTAGTCTAAGCACAACATTTCACAAAACACACTTTAGGAAAGGCCATAACATATTCTCTGGCTTAAAATTTTGGTTTATTAAAATGTCTCATGTCCTCCCCATAAACCACAGGTTAAATCTTACTTTATTAGTCTCACTCCAAATGCTCAAAGGCTGGAAAACACAAAACAGGTACCTGATTACCATTTTAGAATACAAAGTTATCATTGACTACCTAGATTTTTCCAGAACTTTTCAAACACTAATTCAAGAAACACTTGTGCCAGTACAGTATTAAGCCTTTAAGATAACACACTTTTTGCTTTCAGAAGGTTTGTTGCAAAGGAAACAATCATAAATGAATGTTTTCCACAAGTGCTATGACAGGGCTTGGAAAGGCTTCATAAAAGTTGACAGCAAACAGGTTTGTTGAATGGATAGAGGAAAAGGAAAAGCATTTGGGGTAAAGGGCAGTGTAAGCAAAGGAAGAAGTGAGAGACAGCATGGCCCACTCAGAGAGCATTAAGTACATTATAGTTCAGTTCACTGAGCAGAGGCTTGTGGTAGCCAGCCTGCAGGATGGTGCCCAGTGATCCCTGTGTCTTGGTGTTCATTCACACCCTTGGGTAGTCCCTTCCCACAGCGAACAAGAGTTGGTCTGTGTGACCAACAGCACATGGCAGAAGTGATGGTATATCACTTCTAAGATTAGGTGATAAAAGACTTCCATGCACTCTTACTCACTTGGTACATATTCTTGAATCATGTGTTTTGTGGGAAGCCAGAAGTCATGTTGTGAAGACACACAGGTAGTAGAGAGAACTGCAGGATGAGGGACAGAAGCCTCAAGTCAACAATGTAAGCAAGCTTGGAAGCAGGGCTGCAGCTGACTGCAACCCTAAACAGCTTTTATGCAGAACCATCCAACAGATGTTGCCCTTGGATTCCTGATCCTCATCAACTTGAGATTACAAAATAATTTTTAAACTGATACATTTTGGGTAATTAGTTACATAGTAATATATAAGTAACACATGTTGATACTGACAATCCTCACTGCTATAATAAAACACTGAAATGTTGGATTGGCTTTGGAAGCAGATCATGGCTTTTAAGGATGGTATCAGGTAAGAGTCTGTTTTAAAAAGTCTGATGGATCTCATAAGGCTACAAGGAGAACAGAAAAGTGAGGCAGACGTTATTGGAAACTAGAAGAGGTGGTATCTTTGTTAGGAAGGGGCAGTGTTAGTAACACTGTGACCTTTGGTCATATAAAAACTGAAAATTTTAGCTGGGCGTGGTGGCTCACACCTGTAATCCCAGCACTTTGGGAGGCTGAGGCGGGCAGATCATGAGGTCAAGAGTTCAAGACCAGCCTGACCAACACGGTGAAACCCCATCTTTACTAAAATTACAAAAAAATTTAGCCGGGTGTGATGGCGCATGCCTGTAATCCCAGCTACTCAGGAGGCTGAGACAGGAGAATTGCTTAAACCTGGGAAGCGGAGGTTGCACTGAGCTGAGATCGCACCACTGCACTCCAGCCTGGGCGACAGAATGAGACTCCGTCTCAAAAAACAAACAAAAAAATCCCATGAAATTTTGGCAGAGCACAGTGGTTCACGCCTGTAATCCCAGCACTTTGGGAGGCCAAGGCGACCAGCCTGGGCAACACGGTGAAACCCTGTCTCTATTAAAATACAAAAGAAAATTAGCTGGGCCTGGTGGTGTGCGCCTGTAGTCCCTGGTACCCAGGAGGCTGAGGCAGGAGAATCGCTTGAACCCAGGAGGTGGAGGTTGCAGTGAGCTGAGATCCTGCCACTGAACTCCATACTGGGAGACAAAGCGAGACTCTCTCTCAACCACCACCACCTGGACATTTTCTGTAATGAACTGGGTGATTTAGCTAAAGAGAGTTTCAACTAGAAAGTGCTGCCTTGCTTTTTCTGCTATATACAGCAAAAAATGAGAAGACATAAATTAAATCAAGACCTCTTAAAGAAGAGCAAGGACTTGATGGTTTTGAAAATTTGCAGTCTCTTCAGACTGCAAAACAATGCTAAACTTCGGAAATGGATTCTGAGCCAAGGTTAAATCCAGGGCACTGCCAGAAGAACATGATCCAAAAACTAAGCCACAGGAGTAACTATAAAATCTTCTGTTAAGATCTCAGAAATACCAAAGACGGTACCTCAGAATACTACTTTGTCAGACAAAAGGCCTCTTAGAATTATGCACTTCACAGTGTCTCTCAGATGATAAAGCTTTTGCAAGGTGAAGGGTGTTGTCTTTCAGTAGCTTCCATACTCAAAGAAATTTGTGCAAATGATTTTCAATGAATAGACTGACCACAAAAGATGCATAAAGTTTTTAAAAAGAATTACATATGGCGAAACACTGCCAGCTTGAAGTGAAAGAGACAACAGAAAATGAAGCCTTCAGAGGCCCCAAATATTGGTAAGAAGCAAGATAAGAAAAGTAGTCAGTTGCAAACATGTGCTACCTTTCATGGAGAAGGGTGACTCAGGAGAAAGAACCACATGCCCAAAGGACAAAGCTGAGAGCCAGGGGTGAATCATACCCAGGAATTGAAACCCAACCAAGGATTGCCTGATTGGATTTCAGAACTGTTACAGACCAGTGATTCCCTTGTGCCTACTATCTCTTAGCCTCCACCTTTGATAGGAGTGTTTTATAGAAGGTTATCTTAAGCCTGACCCAATAGTGTATACTGGGCAAGTGTCTGGAGGGAGGACGAGGACCAGGTATCACTTTGGCTTTATAGGTCAGCAGGAATTGTACTTGAGAAGCTCTACTTAAGAACGTCCAAGAAGTCCCAACGTACCTGAATCTAACTTAGATGAGATTCTGGACTTTGAGCTGTGATGGGATAAGGCTTTTGAATATAACAGCTAAAAATAAATAAATAAACCACACTTTATACAGGTATATGCTATTGACTCAAGTACCATAAATAGTGATGCTGATGAAGTGATTTTCAAATAAGAACTGCAAAAGTTCTGAACAAAAAAAGTACAACATCCCCTTACTTTATACACCAGCTGCTTTTCCAGAAAATTTAATGTATATTAAAAACAAACAAACAACAAACCTTCACATGTAAAATGAAATTAGGTCCTAGACTCAGATAATTTATAAATGTTTTATCTGCTGGAATGTTCTCTGGGATAGTCGAAAGTGTCATTTTGTGGGACTGTGCTTTGTATGGTGGGGTTTATATTACTAGGCCCCCTCTTATTTTTAATAAATGTCAACAGCTTTCCTAATAACTGACAATCCAGAGCACCCCTACAAATTTCCAGAATGTCTCCAGGATGGGAGAATGATATAGCCCCTGTTGAGAACCACTGCAGAGGAAGAAGAAGTCTAAGATATTCAATAACAAACCTTAAAGGTCCATTTTCTGAGCCCTGAAACAATCGTTCTGTACAAAAATCCTTCATTGTGAAGATATTTACACAACTGTGCAGCAGGAGTGCTAGGTATTCCTTGGAGTTCAAGGGGTCATCACTTTGTACCTAGTGGTCATCACTTTCTGCCTGCCAGAATGGTCTTCTATGGTTTAGAGTATCTAGCAGGAGGGTTACCTTGTATTGTTTGTTCATGTGAGGTTGGCTGGATAAATCCCATCATTCTTTGTAACCACTACCAACAGAGTCCAAGACGTAACCGTACCACCCTGGCTCTCATCACCATTCTAATCTCAGTATCTCCTAATCTGTCCCAATCTTCCACTCTTCCCGACATTCTCCAAGTCTTCCATTCTGTTGTCTAGACTAAAGATGTATCAGCAAACTCCTCTTTATATTCATTCTCAACTTCTTTCAGTGTTCCCTCATCTTCTTGCCCTAACTGAAGCCTGGCAATGTCTTCCAGAAACAATACTCCCCACTGCTCTTTCGAGCAGAAGCTGTTTATTTTCCCATATCCCAGACCTGTGGATGGCATACACACCCACCCTCCTTGCTTCCCATTGCCAGTTCTACCCCATTTCTTCTTTGTTGTCCCTTCAAAAAAACAAAAAAAAAACCACTCAGAAGCTCACAGCATCACTCTCTTCCTGAAGCTGTCATATACACTCTCATCACAGTGACAGTGCTCACTGTCTTCTCAACTACCACACTTCTGGCATCATTTTTAATGACAGTATTTACATGGATAATGATGCTCATCTTTTCCTCTACTCCACCTCAGCCACCACTCCTGTGGTTATACTCTGGATTTTGCCTTCACTAATAATTATGCCACCTCTGAAATTTAAACTCAAGCACGTCACTCTTTAGCCACCACCCTCCTAACTTGGTTTCACTCACTCAAGCACTCCCACTGTAACAAATCAATTCCACAGAGCCTTCCATCCCAAAGAGTACCACTCTCCCAATATTCATCAGCTCCCAGATGTCTTCTTTTCCTGCTTACCCAGTTTAAATCTCATGGTCCATCATGATAATCTAACTTTTGATTTCTTCATCCCTGTCGTCCTCCTTTGTACCTGCTGGCCAAACACTGACCCTTGATGAACCCTATCTACCTACTTTGTGCTGGAACTCAAGTGAATGCGACTGCCCAAATGAGCTGACTGGTCTCACTTTAAAAGGTCGCAAATACTGAGCCCTCAGCAAGTCTATCAGTCTTTCTACATTTTTCTATTAAGTTAGCTTTCCCATACCTACCTCATCTCTTAAGGTTCTCCCTCACTCTGAGGTGATGACCTCACTCACACCTCATAGAGAAAACAGAATCATAGGATAAACTACCTCATCCTGTCATAACCAACTCTAATGACTGACATGCATCTTTTTTCATTTAACTGCCTTCCTTTTAAAAAGGAAAAAAAAATTCTTGTTGTAACTAGTAACCAATATCTCCATGAAATGGACCCAGGAGAGACATTAAATAGTTATTAGGAGCGAAGTCCTTGAGTAGGAGAGAGGATGGGACTATTTCATACTTTCTTTAATGAAATCATTCTACTAGTTCTAGTAATTCTTGCTTTTATTTGTAGCTTTAACGTTTTAATCTGATTACCTGGGTTATTTCTATGTCTCTTTTTGTTAATTTTTTCCCTAATTATGGGTCATATTTTCCAGCTTCTTTGCAAGCCTGATAATTTCTTATTGGATGCTAAACACTGAGCTTTATGTTGCAGGATCTTTTTAACATTCCTCTAAACATTTTTGGCCTTTGTTCTGGGACACAATCAAGTTTCTTGAAATTTAGTTTAATTCTTCTGAAGCTAGTGCTCAATCTTTGTTAGAGCAAGTCCAGAACAGTCTTTAGAACTAACCTGGCCTTGGCCTCACTAATGAAACAACCACCCTTCTGAGGGTTCTACTGAATACTCTGTATTATGAGGCCTTTCTATTCTGTTTAGTGCGAATGTAGCACAGTCTCGGCCCTGTGAGCTTCCTAAACAGATGTTCTTTCTTTCCTGTTGCTTTTCCCTAGACTTGGAAGTTCCTCATGGACAGGCTCAGATCAGTTTTCAGCTAGACACTCGAAGGGACACCCTGTGAATATCTGGAGCTCTTTTTCTGTGCAGCTCTGGTACTCTGCCCTGAAGTCACAAAGGCCTCCCCACACTCTGAATTCTGTTTCTTCAACTCAAGGAGCTGCTGGGTCTATTTGGGATTTCCCCTCCCTGCGCTGCAATCTGAAAATTCTCAAGGCAAGGAAGCAGGGAAAGCTAAGGCTCAGCTTCGTTTGTTTCCTTCACTTGTGCCTGGTGGAACTTTGTAACTAATTTTTAAAGGAAATAATTTGCTGATCTGGCAACCTCTTTCAGCTACTCCAGCCCTATTTTTTCCTGCTCTTTCATAGCAGAGCTATTCCAAAGAGTTGACTATACTTGCCATGTCTCCTTTTTCATCTTCTATTATTTCTTCTACTCCAGCTGGACTTTCCTTCCCACCACTCCACCAAAACAAGCCAAAGACACATACCTAATTAAATTACTTTCCCATACTTTCTTCTCAGTGAACATAGTTAACCAAGGCCTTTCCTTCTTGAGATGCTTTTATTCTAAAAACAAAGAAAATCTTAATAGCTCCTCCTCTACCTGAGTCCCAGAGCACAGCATTCTAGGCAATTCACACGCTGAAGACGCTCAGATTTGCAGTACCAACTCATGACTTCTAAGTTATACACTTCAAGCACAAACTGCTCTAATGTATATATTCTCATATATCCAGTTAGGACAAATGAGGCACATTTCAAACTGAACAAGTCCATCCATTCTACATCCCTGCCCCTAACTGTCCCTTCTCTGTAAATGGCCCAACTCATCTATCCAGCTGCTCAAGCTGGAGGTTCACCCTCAGATTTTCTCTCCCCATCTAGTACATTCAAATCTATCGGCAAGTTCTGTTGGTTCTGGCTTCTCAAGATATATCTCAAATTCATACATTTCTTTTCTTTTCCACCACTACCAATCCTACTTAAAGCCACCATCATCACTCTTGTCCAGTATGACTCATTCTCCACGTGGTAGCCAGAATAATCTTGAAAAACCATTAAATCAGATCATGTCACTTCCTTAAACTTGCTAATAGCTTACTTCATTTAAACACAGTCCAAACTTCTCATGGTAGCCTAACAGCGCCTTCCTGATCTGGATCCCGAGTATGTATGTGTCCTCATTTCTTCATCTCCAATCCCCTGCTCACTTTGGTCTGGGTACACTGGCTTCCTTTCTGTTTTCAGCTCAGGCTCTGTGCACCTGTAGGTCTCCCTGTCTGGAATGTTCCTCATGCAGATCTTCCCACAGCTGGCTCATTCCCACCACTCAAGTTTCAGGCCTCATGTTTCTTAACCATCTACCCAAAGAAAATTATCCTTCTCCTTCTAACTAAAATTCTGTACTATCTTGTTCCACTGCCACATAAGAGTCATGATACATTTTTACTTCTTTTCATTTGTTTTTTGCCTGTGTTTCCTTGTATTTTGAACACTTACTACATGCTAGACACTATTTCAGGTGTTGAAAACCTATCAGTGAAAGTGAATAAAGCAGACAAAAATTCGTGCCCTCACAGAGCCCACGATCTAGAATGTAAGAGCCATGAGACAGTCCTATTTGTTCATTTTTGTATTCACAGGGCCTATAACAGTGCCTGGCTCCAAGCAAATAAGCAACAAATATTTCCTACAAAAGTGGATGTATCTATATTTTCTCAGTCTTTGTACAACATACCTCACCTCAAATATCTCTATTTTGCTATTAGAACAATCAAATTCTTCTTTTTAGACTTCAAAATAGCCACATTTAAATTTTCACTTTCAAACTCTTCTAGCTTACAGGTAAAACACAAATTTGCAACCATCGCTAAAGAATTCTGAGCTCACTCCCGTAATCTCAGCAATTTGAGAAGTGGAGGTGGGTGTATTGCCTGAGCCCAAGAGTTTAAGACCAGCGCGGGCAACATAGCAAACATATGGTGCCGTCTGTCTGGAGTTTCTGCTACTCAGGAGGCTGAGGTGGGAGGATCCTTGAGCACAGGAGTCTGAGGTTGCAATGAGCTGAGATCATGCCACCACACTCCAGCCTGGGCAACAGAGGGAGACCTTGTCTCAAATAAATAAATAATAAATAAATAAATAAATTCTTGCTCTAATCTCAAATTTTCATGAAAGTAAAAGCATTTTCTGACTACCACATCCATTTATATCTTTAAAATCCTTTAGAGACTGGCTTTTAGAAATTGACCCTTCCTAAACTGGAACCAACCATCCATGCAAATTATATTTACATAATACGCAAATGAGATAGCTAATTCAAGATTTAATAACTATTCTCTAAACACATAAAATTCTTTTGGAAACATTTAAATATAATGGCAACCCAATATTTTCATTACAACAGGAAACTATCATAGGCCTACTGCATTTTACAGTCAAGAAAACCTGGGGCATGTAAGCAGAGCTAGATGCTAGAGTAAGGCCTTAAGTCTACTAACTCCTAGTTTGATGCCTTTTCCAATTAATAATTACCTAAATTAGCTGGGCATGGTGGTGTGTACCTGTAGTCCCAGCTACTCAGGAGGCTGAGGCACGAGAATTGCTTCCAGCTGGGAGGCGGAGGTTGCAGTAAGCTGAGATTGCACCACTGCATTCCAGCCTGGGTGACAGAGTGTAACTCTGTCTCAATAATAATAACCTAAGTTAAAATACATAGTTTTTCACAATTATATCATACAACTCTCTAAGGAGACAAGTGATACATCTAAGGAGATAAGTGATACATCCATCACTTTTATGTCAGACAATCCCAAATACAAAAGATAATATTATCTTTTGAGGATTAACAAAAAGCAAGGCCATTCTAAAAAGTCAATGTGTTTGGCAATAATGAAATTCATCTGTACATGATTTTACATACACTGTCTTATTCACTCCTCAGAGCTAACTGTAAGGTAGGTCAGAAGACGTAACACATGCGGAGACTGAAGTTCTTTCAAGGAGGCTGAGTGACTTGTCAATGGATACAAAATTAAGGTACAAAAAGTTTCCTCAGAGGATACACAATTGCCATTTGGATACTGAGCAGATATACAATTGCTACATTATCAAAATAATTCATCCCAATATATAAAAAAACTAGAACCTATACTAAATCATTCACAGGACATTTTAAACCTCAGGTCATCTTTGCCCCATGATTCACTCTAAGGTCACATCCAATTTCTTCAGTCAGTACTTGCTATACTGAGGGAAATTCAACCCGAACTATTTGCTTTAATAATCTGCTTTGCAATTCAGCAAGTGATGATCACAACACATATCCACAACTGAACCAAAACTTTACAGATAACCTCCATTACAGCAAATAGTTAAGAAAGGGCTTTATCTTTTAAAGAGCCGATTGTGTCTGCATTGATCAAAGCTATGCCTCAGGTAATGTGTTACAGTAGATGTATTAAGTACAGCAAGTTTGCTTTTTTCATCTACTTATTCCGGCGGGGTTGGTAGATGGAATTCACATATTTAAGGGTGCAAAGTTGGATGTCCACTGAATTTAAAATACTGTAACAGCTCAAAATCAATACCTATTACAGGCTTTAATAAACTTGATCAAGAAAGATTTGCTAGTTTATAAATGTGTTGAAGGCAACATAGTTAGCATTAAGTAATTAAAAGCAATTCTAGGGCCAGGTGTAGTGGCTTTTGCCTATAATCTCAGTACTTTGGGAGATCAAGGTGGGTGGATCACTTGAACCCAGGAGTTTGAGACCAGCTTGGGCAACATGGCAAAAAAATCCATCTCTACAAAAACAAAACAAAACAACAATAACAAACAACAACAACAACAATTTGGTGTGGTGGTTAGTACCTGTAGTCTCAGCTACTCAGGAAGCTGAGGTGAGAGGACTGCTTGAGCTTGGGAGGTTGAGGCTGCAGCTGCAGTGAGCAGATTGTGCCACTGCTCTACAGCCTGGGTGACAGAGCAAGACCTTGACTCAATTAAAAAAAAAAGAAAGCAATTCTAGCAAGTTGTTTAAAACATTTGAATCCCTTGTTTTCTCATTAATTTCTCAGAGTTTGGTTTATTCTTATCAAAAAGTTATTATATTAACGCAAATCACACTTTAATGGTCCAAAAGTTTAAAAGTAAAATACATAGTCTAGTTCTGTCTCTGAAAGTATGTCATACTTTCCTATCAGTTTTGCACTTAGACACATTCAATTAATTTTACTCCTGAATTACAATATAAAATTCTTAATTTCCTTGTGAGTTATCTTCTTCTAAGAAGTACAATCACAAATGATACCATTAATTCCATGGTGTTATTGCTCCCTTTAAAATGCTATCTTCTACTTTTAACTAATTGCTGTTAACAATGAAGCATCCTTAACTTTTCAAGAAAATTGAGTAATGAATGTAATTAGAATCCACATCTTTATATATATATATATACACACACACACACACACACACACACACACACACACACACATATATAAAGAACTCTTCCCATTACTAAGTGCTTTAAAACATGGACATATCTCTGTGTGTGTATAGCTTCTATGCTTCTACCATTACTACCACTATATACCATGACACAGTAGAATGCAAAATATAAAACTAAAACCCAGCCATTTTTAACAGAAGTTGGTATATTTAATCCTGCCCACAAATTCATGAACATTTATGCAAAACTTTCTCTCTTGTTCATAAAATTTAAGCTATCCTTTATCTAGACAGTCCTTTTAATTAAGTCCTATTAACAGAAAAAATGTAATTCCGTGCAAATTCCACTGCTGATCACAAAGCACCCACAAAATACTATTAGATACATAAACACATTAGTTTTCATCATTGCTGTAGAATAGTCTAAGTACAAGCTAATCCAAAATTTTAGACACCAAATGGTATATACAGAAACAAAAGTTAATACTAGCACTTTGGGTGCGTAGGCATGTAAGTGTTCAAAAGGTCCCTTCTGTATTCAAGAGTCCTTAGTCTCTTCCTGGATTGCCTGTCCTTTTTGAATTATCCTCCTTTGATTAAGACTATTTGGTAACTGCCAAACTGAGATAAAACCAAAATGACTCAGTCTGAAATTTATGGAACAGCTGATCTTAACCCTGGGCTTTCTGCCCCAGCCCATTACCAATACCTTGAGAAATCGATGACAAGTGTGACCCTTCTCCCTAGAAAAATATATTCTAACATTTTATAGGCATATTTCGGAATGAATTCATCAACTTCTAGAATCATTTCCACATAACCCTCAGAACCCTTAGAAACTTTATGCAAAAATATCCTTGGACAATATAGAAAGCTGAAATTAGATATTATTACTTCTCTTTGATTTTATTTGAACTGTTTGTTATCTAATGCAACCCCCCCATACTCTCAATTCTTTTCTAATTCAAACTATCTGTAGTTTGTTAAACTTTGCTTCTACTATAATTGAGATTTCATGTATATCTCTTCACTTCCAAGATAGTGGATAGAATGGAGAAATCTATATTGATTTTTACAGCTCCAGATAAAAGGACTAAAAATATTGGTCTAAAATATTAAAGGTTAAAGAAAGAGACTCTTGGTTTATTTCAAAAGTGATTTAAACTTAAACTAGGTTTTTATTACTAAGTTTTGGAAAGGTAGTAACCATTTTTTTTCATATCAAGGATATGTACATAAAAACAACGCCGGTCCACTTTTTAGAAATAGTTCTTAACTTGGGCTTAGTAACACTGTATACTGTGCCAGTAATACAGAAAAGGCCGGAGTATAAAGACTATTCTGTCCTGTTAGAATCCTATAGAACCAAGGTGCTTGATTATGGTGGTTGGATCCTACTTGTAACAGTTTCAAAGGTGACTGCAGGTTAGTACCAATATGATAACATCATTAACATCTTAATTGCACCAAATATTCTACCCAACCCGATCTAAGTAACAGGAGAGTAAGCTGCCACCTCCTCATAAATGGAACAATGTACCCTAGACAACCCAATGAAAAGTTAAACTATGAAACAGTAGCTCCATTTTGCTAAATATCATTTTAAAACCGACTTTTAAGAACGTCTCTTAAAGTGATGCTTCCATAAAGGAGAAATGTAACAACATAAAGCTCTAATTTTAATCGAGTCAATTTTTATAAAAACATTTGATAGTATTAACCCATTTGGTAAGTTTAACCTTTCAATAGAATGTGAAGCCACAGCACAAGATTTAAGATTATAATCTTAAAGTTAACATTGTTAAAATATTCATAATAGGACATACGACCCCCCTACCAAGCACTTTGTTTAAACTTTTTTCTTAACCCCAAAGGGATTCAATATCTCATAGAGCTGACAGTCTATTATTTCCCTGAGATTTAAAAGTTACATCTGTACTTCATTAAATACATTGTTTCCATCATGTTACTTTTTAATTTTTTTCTGAGTCGGAGTTTTGCCCTTGTTGTACAGGCTGGAGTGCAGTGGGTTTATCTCTGCTCACTGCAATGTCTGCCTCCCAGGTTCAAGCGATTCTCGTTCTTCAGCCTCCTGAGTAGTGGGATTATAAGCACCTGCCACCACGCCCAGCTAATTTTTGTATTTTTAGCAGAAACGGGTTTTCACCATGTTGGCCAGGCTGGTCTCGAACTCCTGACCTAAGTGATCCACCCAACTGAGCCTCCCAAAGTGCTGGGATTACAGGCGTGAGCCATGGCGTCGGGCCAATCTGTTACTTTCAGATTTAGCAAATTTCAATGCATCACATTCTGCAAATTCACATTTAATCTCTAACATCTTTAACTCAGTCAAATCCTTCAACTTACTACAATCAGAAGTTACTTTTTCAATCCCACTACAATAATTAAAAAACAAGATGGAAAGTTCAGTAATATTTTTCCCCTCCAAATTATTTGGGGGGGGGCGGGGGCTTCTACTTAAAGTTGTTTCTTAAAAAGTCTGACTCATTAGGCCAGTGTGTTCAGTTTACATTATTAAAACTGGTTAAACGGAAGTACATGAATACTTATTTTCCCAGTGTTAAAAGACCTGGATTTGTCAAGTTTATCACCGAAACAATGTAACAATTACTAGGTGTATTTCACATGACAATTCTGCAGATTTTGATCATAAAATGTTTTAATGAGGCGGTGTATAAAAAAACTATCCTCACCTTTCATGACCAACATAGGACTACATACTTTTTTCTAAAACCGTCAATTCAGGTTCTATGTTACAGTGATCTAAGAGGAAAACAAACAACTATTATAACAAATAACTATTGTGACCCGTAACTAATGTGTCAGTCAAAGGCAGAAGTTTGCTTTATTAGAACTTCCTCTTTATTAGAAATACAAAATGCTTCAGCAAATCATCAAAAAGTTTTTGTTTTTCTAAGGTGAATCCAGAATTCAATTATCTTTATGTTTAGTATACCTTTTCAAACACTGCATAACACACTACTTTCAATATCGTGATTTACACAGCCTACAACTAAAAGCATGAACCACAGGACTGTAGAGCAGTTTACCGGGTACTTCTTACATTCTTCCATTAAGTTCGGTATCTATTCTTGAGGTCTAAGATTCTCTCCTCATTCACAGTTTTGGTTGGATGTCAAGTGAAAAATTCTAAACAGATGATGGAAAAAGGCTATCTGAGGAAAAAAAAATCCCTGTGTTTCAAAATTAGGTACTCCACATGTTAAAAACTATTGATAGCCACTGCAGTATAAAATGTCAAAATTGGCTGCGCGTGGTGGCTCACACCCGTAATCCCAGCACTCTGGGAGGCCGAGGCGGGCGGATTACCTGAGGTCAGGAGTTCAAAACCAGTCTGGCCAACATGGCAAAACCCCAACTCTACCAAAAATACAAAAATTAGCCGGGAGTGGGGGCAGGCGCCTGTAATCCCAGCTACTGGGGAGGCTGAGGCAGGAGAATCACTTGAATTAGGGAGGCGAGGTTTGCAGTGAGCTGAGATGGTGCCACTGCACTCCAGCCTGAACAGAGTGAGACTCCGTCTCAGGGGGGAAGAAAAAAAAAAAAAGTCAAAATTATTTCAGCGAATGAAAGCTAAGATTTAATAAGCCTCGATCACTGAGCAGCTCAGGGAAGTATCAAGGCTTGTTAAATTTTAGGTTGTAACTCTTGGGGCTGTCCAAAGTATTCACAGAAGCAAGACTTAACTGAATGTCTTAAGTGTACTGTAGCACTGTCTTGCTTTAATCAAGGCTTTCCCCTTCCTTGACTGCAAAACAAGAACTACAAATTAATTTCCAGGGCAGGGTAACACCAACACCCCAATACTTGAAAGTATTATCTGTAAAACTTATAAACAGAAATAAAAATAAAACCAAAAGACAAGATTCTGCAGTCACAAGTACTTTAATTTTTAAAAACAAATCACTTATTAAAAAATAAACAAATGGCACCATGCTACTCTAAAGTTGATACAAGTAAAATAAAGAGGTAGTGTCTCATAGACAATGTGCTGAAAGTCAGTGCCTCACTAGACAATCTCAGCTACTACATACACTTGGCTTATCCATAAAGTTAGATTTAAGACACTACTCTCAAAAGTAACATTCCACTGTCATAAGCAGCTATTTTACTTTAAAAGGTTAAACAACCCAAAGAGTTTAAACAGTTTTATTTCCAAAAACAACATTACAGAGTATAATTTCTACATTAAAAATTCTTACAGTACCGAGAAGTATTACAGTACAATTTTCCACAACAAAACTGTAGCACACAAATCCACGTGACTCCTGGACTTCCTTGAACTGTCAATACACTGCACCCTGTTTAAATGGCTGTACCTGAAAACCAAGGTATGCAATTCCTTAGGATTAGAAGTCATCAAGTTATACTGTCAAGGATCTGGGGGAAATGAGAGGAAGATTCTATTATCCTGGTGTCCGAACCCAAGTTCCACAACAAGGTAAAGCCACAGCGATTGGTAAAATGTATATTAGTTGTCAACAGTCATTTATGTGCTGAAGCCCACCCAATTTAGACATCTCAATGTTAAGACTTCTGTGAATCAAGTCACTTAGTTTTAGTTCAGTTTTGAATGAGAAAGGATCCTCCTTCGAAATTTAGAAATATAACAGTTACTTAAATTGGGTCTTTTCTCCCCCTATGTTGAGATACTAGAAAGCAGGAGAACTTAAATTTATTTTACAAATAAAGTTACAGGCTTCGGAACAGAGAGGCACTCCAAACAAATCTGCAAGATATTCGCAAAGATCAGAAAAAGTCAGGGATAGCAGTTTATTATCCTCCGACTAACTAATGGATGCAAACGTCCCAGAAAGAGGACACTGAGAATAATTCTTATCTTCTAGGAAAGTAAGTCGTCTGGGCAAACACGCAGCACCCTCGACATCTCCTTGCAGAGAGGGGGAGAAAAGCCTCATAGACCCGCAGGCAACATGACATGCCCGTCTGAGGCTCCACGTGGGGGCTGCACTGAGCCCAACAAGCTTCCCAGGCCACCGGGCAGTCAAATTTCCCGACTGTGCAGAGAACCTGCGCTCCCGGCTCCGGGCAGCAGCGCGCGGGCCGCAGTGGCCCTAGAGCGCCACCCAGCGGCCCACAGAGAGGCCTGCAGGCGGGTCCTCCGCGGCTCCCGGCTCGCCGCACCCCCACCACCACCCAGCCCGTACCCCTCTCCGGATGCACAAGGCCCAACCCAAGAACTAAGACACAAAATGGCTGCCGGCAGCTTCGTCACGTGACCCCTTTGTGCCTTTCGGGCCCCCGAACTCCGCGGGACCCGGGTACAAGTGGCCGGGGTCGGCGGGTGGCCTTAGAAGGGGCCCCGCTGGGCCGCGGCGGCCGGGGGTCGAGGCCGGGGGAGGCGGGGTAAAGGCCCGGCCGGCGACTGAGAGTCGGCGGCGAAGAGAAGATGGCGGCCATTTTGTGTGGGTTTGCTGCTCCGCCGCCGCCGCAGGCAGCACAGGGAGCGGGGCCTGACGGTGGGTCGGACAGGGGAGTTAACACGTACCGACTCCTCTTCCTTCTCCATTCCGGTGGGCATCTGCGGCACGGCCCTGTTTATCGAGGCGTATTCGTGCAGGTCGGGCAGATCCTCACAGCGGAAAACCGGCAGCGGCTTCGAGGCGTCTAGCGCCCGCGCCCGAAACGACAGTTTACTCATCTCAGGCGCAGCAGATACCTCTCCGCTCTGGGGAAACGGCCCCGGCCAGCGGGATCATGGAGAACCGGGGGTTCGGTCCCCACTCGCCAACCGCTGCCGGGGACTTGAGGGGCGGAGCGCAGAGCCCGCCGTCCGGGCACTAACACCAGCCGGGAGGGTGGGAGGCTGTGCCGCTCCGCTCCTCTCTCGCTCGCTCTCTTCAATACGCCATGGCCAACATGGCGGACATTAAAACTCCACTGTGCGCTCTTCAGCCAACCCCAGCCATTCCCCACACTGCATCGCGCAGCGGCGCGGGCACGCGGGCGGGGGGAGGGAGCGCGGGCTCGAGGCCGGCGCCGGCACGGAGCGCGCGTCCCGCCAACCCCCGGCGCCCGCCGGCCTCGCTCCCCGCGCCTCGCTGCTCGGGGCCCCCGCCCTCTGCGGGCCCGGGGGCGGACTGGGCGCTCGGACGCCGGGCGCCGGCTCCTGGGTTGTGCTCTCCGGCCGCTCACACGCTCACTTTCTCACGCTCGCTCCCTCACGGCGCCGTTTTCTGACGGGCGAATAATTTGCGGGAAAACTCTCCCCACCCGCACGCCGGCGTTTCGAAAGGCAGCCGGGGTGAGTGGTAGACGGGTCTCGGGCCCGGGGGACTGGGGGCTCAGAGGGCTCGGACCTCGGTGGGGCCCCCGCCAGCGGCTGCCCCGGGGCCACGGCCGCCCCCGCGGGGCTTCGGAGGGGCGCTCCTGAGGCGCCGCGCGCTGCCGGCTGCTGCGGGGGCGTCGGGGAACGCACAGCCTGGTTCCCGAGGCGCCTTAGGTCTTTACGGTAAAAATATAAACGGAATTGGGGCAGATGCTACTTTGAGTAAACTTTTATCAGCAGTTATTTTTATATCTTAATGCAACTTTGGATTATAATATTTTATAGGCACCGCATCAAGTCATTGATCCATTTCCCACGCATTGGCCTTAATATAAATGACCGGCATCCTATTCTACAAAGTAGTTTTTTTTAATCCTGCATTTTTATTTACACATATTTACTTTTTTAATAGTAACAGAAGGAAAGGAAATTATTACCCACCACTGTAACATTTAAAAACAAGATCTACTTCAGACTTTAAAGCCAGTTCTTTATGTCTAGCTCATGATTTTGTACTCAAACTGCGGCTTCATCGTAGCCTTGGGTTCCCACTTACTCTTATCATTTGCCCTCTGAAAAACTTTGTAACACTGAATCATATGAAGACCTGTTGTACTCCCGCCAGACAAAAAATTATTAGATTTAGATGGATATGATTGGTGGCGTCTGGTTTATATTACACATGAAAATGAGTTTCCAGAGATCCCTTTTCGTTTTTTTTGTTTTTGTTTTTAAATAGGTAAGATTGTTAGGGTGGGTTTAATAAATTTGCAGCCAAATTTCAATTCGAGTTTCAGTTTGTATCTTGATGCATAATTCTGTATCTTGTGCAACAAGATACAAAAAGATTCAGAAATGTTTTGTGAGTCTGCTTGTCTCCCTGGGGGCTACATAGTAAAAATAATCACGCTCCTTAAATACTGGACTTGATATGAGCTGTCACTAGCTTAGGGCACACAGGCAAACTGCTAGCCTCCAGGCTGCTTTAGCTAACTCTGCCCAGTGGGGAGAAAACAGAGCGAATTGCAGTTCTCCAAAATTATCCTAAAACTCTGATACTGGCAGCTTACTTAAGTGAGGCAGAAGGACGTTCACCTACATTTCCTATACAGAGACAGTACATTTACTCATTCAGTGAGTATTGAGTGTGTGTATTGAGCCCTCAGCCTTCCAAGTCCGCTTGGCACCCACAGGGCTCCTGGAGGAGCTTACACAGTGGGGAGAAGGACCCGCGAATGGCAACTGCCACACGGCAGCTAAGTGTTACGGTGAAAGCCCAGGCCACCGTGGGGAGAGGCAAGGGTGGTGCCCAACCCAGGGAGTGGCTCTAATGAAGTAGCAAGGGGAGACTTTTTGGAAGAGATGATATCTGGGTAAAATTATGTAGGGTAAGTGTGGGTTAACTTTGCCAAAAAGATAAAAATGAAGGGAAGAAAGGTATTTTAAGACAAGGGCAGCGATGTGTCGGCAGACTCAGCCATTAGAGAGCAGTCACTTTCTGGGAACCTCAAGAATTGCCAACTTCACTGTGGAATGACACCTGGTTAGCCAGGTTGAACACTTCCGAAAATAGTGGCTGCATATTATTTTAACAGCTCTCTCCAGCCTATGACATTAGGTTTCCAAAAGTCCTAGTAGCAGAATTCATGATTGAGGAGCCTAAGATTTTAAGAACAAAATAGGGTCTTAAGAGTGAACCAAAGAAATGAATTATTTCTACACTTATTAAAATAATAGTAAACAACAAAATAACTATTTCCACGGCCTACATAGTAATAATGGGTAGAGTACAAATAAGTTTCTTACTCTCTAGAGAGTCTCAAATCACCCTCCATGGTAAGTTCAGAGATACGTTTATAGATTCAGCTTGCCTTTTGGCAGATAATATGCCTGCTAAGAGACACCTTTTTCTCATTACTCCTTTATCCAGTTTCTCAATGCCTTGGATTTCCAAATCTCAGGTCCTTCTGGGTTCCCAAGGACCCAAAGCTGGAGCCCCAAGTCTCTTTTATAAAATTAAAAAAAAAAATCCTTTTTTGAAATTTTTATTTCTTAGAGAGAGTGTCTCACTCTATCTCCCAGGCTTGAGTTCAGTGTTGTGATCATGGTTCACTGCAGCCTTGAACTCCTGGGCTCAAGCGATCCTCCTGCCTCAGCCATCAGTAGCTGGGACTAACAGTACATCTTACCATGCCCCACTAATTTCTAATTTTTTTTCTAGAGACATGGTCTCCCTGTGTTGCCCAGGCTGCTCCTGAACTCCTGACCTCAAGCAGTCCTCCCACCTCGACCTCCCAAAGTGCTGGGATTACAGGTGTGAGCCACTGTGTCCTGTCCCATGCCTCTTTTTTGTGCAGTTCACTTCTCTTCACCTTAAGGGATGCAGCAAAAAAGGTTTATGCTTAGTTTTCCTCAGATTCATTTATCCATCCAAAAGATTCCTTGAAAAATAGTTAATCCTGTACTTTCACTTTAACAGTCATTTTCTGTTCTCAACTTAAAACTTCTTTTTCTAAGTATCCCCAACAAAAGTGATGTGAAATTCTTGATGTCGCAAAAAAACGTATGCTAGGGCAAAGCTGTATACACTAACGGCAGAGGGAAACAGTTGTTTGGGAAGGGATTTGGAGTATTTAAGATGGTTTGAATTCATGTCACAAATATGTATTGGACAACCAGGTAACACACAATATTGTCATTGTAGGGGATACGAATAAAATACTGGCAAATAGATACCCAGTTACCCAAGTGGCAAGGCAGTATAGTGAAATGCAGTAGCTACGGGAGTTCAGAAAAGAGAGCAGCCAGTTCCATCTGGGTCGATCAGACAGCATGGAGAAGGCAGCATGCCATCTGAGTCTGAAGGATGGTTAAGGTTCTAACTGCTCATGGGAACGAAATGCTATTATAGAAAAAAGAATATTCACTGGGGAACACAACTGTACGAACAAAAGGGTGAGAGGCGTCAACTGTCAGGTATGATTGAGAATGAGGAGGTTTATTTGGCCAGAGTTCAGTAGGAGACTTCAACAACAATCCACTTAGGAGGTAAAACTGATAAGAACTTGGGGGGATGGAGTAGGAGTAGAAAGCAAAGAGACATGAGTTTTCATGGTAATAATCGTCACATATAATAGCACGAGAAATGTGTTTCTGTTCCAAATGCGGAATTTCTACTTCACAAAACTTAGAAAGAGAATGTGCCAAAGGTAACTGCTCTGACACTGCATTCTGCAGTAAATAATACATTTGAAATATAGTTCTAAATAGTTATTATGTTCACTATGTATCCAAGTCTTATGATTTCTTCTTTGAAATTGTTTCTAGGATTTACTTTCCTATTTCCATTTCCATTGTCTTAATCATAGTCCCAGCTCTCATCACTTCACCCCTAGAAATAGCCTCCCATTCATCCTTTATTTATTCAGTCCATCCTTTACTCATTCATTCCCTTAATAAGCCTTTTTAAAGCTCCCACTTTACAGGAAACTGCTGGTACTCTTCTGTTGGTGGCCAGTGGTAACCACAAGTGGAAGCAGAGGCTTTGGGTGCCTGGGGCTTCACAGTGCATGTCACAAAGTCAGTGTGTCAACAACTACTTCCATTTTGTATCTTCCCTTCTCCAAGTCATATCTTTATAACTGCTCTTTATTTTGCCTATTAGATAAACCCAAATTCTGGAGAGTTTTGTTGTCAAGACCTCCTATAATTTTGCCTTAGTTTGTCCAACATCGTTTGTCATTATTGCTTAAGCTCCTCACTCTAGCAGTTTCATCACCATCTTCAGAAATCAGCATGTCTTTCCTGCCTCTGGGTTTGTATTCATTCTTTTTATTATTTATTTATTTATTTATTCATTCATTCATTTTCTTTTGAGAGATGGAGTCTTGTTCTGTCACCCAGGCTGGAGTTCAGTGGCATGATCTCGGCTCATTGCAACCTCCGCCTCCCGAATTCAAGCAATTCTCCTACTTCAACTTCCCAAGTAGCTGGGATTATAAACATGCACTATCATGCCCGACTAATTTTTGTATTTTTTAATAGAGATGGGGTTTCACTATATGTTGGCCAGGATGGTCCTGAACTCCTGACCTCAGGTTATCTGCCTGCCTTGGCCTCCCAGCATGCTGGGATTACAGGTTTGACCACTGCGCCCGGCCTTATTCTTTTCAGCCTGTCCTCCCTGTCCTGCCTCAGACTGACTGTCTACCGAAATCCTATCTCACAGGAATGTTTTGAACGCTAAGTAAAACAAACCGTGTAAAGCACTTAGAATCATCCCCAGCCCACAGTCAACATTCTATAGATGTAAGATATTGTTATTATCTTTCAAAATCCAACTCAAATATTACCTCCCCCATGAAACATTGACTACGTAAGGTAGATGCAAAATAAGCCTACCCCAGTCTTCCTCATCTCTGAACGCCTATTACACTTTCAGTCAACAGGAAGAATAGCTACCATTTATGGAACACTTACTATGTGCCAGGTGATACAGAAATACTTTAAATGCATTATCTCAATTTTCATGACAGCCCTATGGGATATGTCCTGTTGGGTTTAGAAAGGTTGTGTGACTGGCTTATGGCCCCAAAGCTGGTGAGAGGCAGTGCTGAGATTAGAATCCCTAGTGTCTGATTCCAGAGTGCAGTCCCAGATTGAAGTGAAGTGAGGAGAGAACTAGAATTGAAGACAGAGATGGTCCAGGCGTGGTGGCTCATGCCTGTAATCCCAGCACTTTGGGAGGCTGAGGGGGGTGGATCACAAGGTCAAGAGATCAAGACCATCCTGGCCAACATAGACCCTGTCTTTTCTAAAAATACAATAATTAGCTGGGCATGGTAGTGCACACCTGTAGTTGCAGCTACTTGGGAGGCTGAGGCAGGAGAATTGCTTGAACGTGGGAGGTGGAATTTGTAGTAAGGCCAGATCGCACCACTGCACTCCAGCCTGATGAGAGAGTGAGACTCCATCTCAAAAAAAGACAGATGTTTGAGAGGTTTGGTAATAAAGGTCAAAGAGAGAAAGACAGGTGTAGCTCTTTGAAGTCGAGGGTTTCATTGTTTTGGAAAGTAGGAGAGATGTGGGCATGATGTGGGCATGTTTGTATACTAAAAGCAAAGAATCATTTACATGGGTTAATTTTAGGACCATCTTTCTCTGAGGCAGGCAGGAGGGAATGACAACCAGAATGGACAGTAATGCAAAGAGTTAAACTCTCTTTGTTGGGACAACAAGATGTATTGAAAATCATAATACTGTTTTTTGTAACAGGAGTCTGGATTCCTCATTTCTTCAAGCATTCAACAAATAGTTATTGAATGTTTACTAAGATCTAAGGCAAAGCAGTTTGCGATAGAGAAACAATAATAAATAAGATGTGGTCTATATAACCTCACAGGACCCATAGTAAAGTGAGGTACTATATTTGTATTTAATTGGGAAATGTGAAATTAATGTCTTTAAGCCATGTAAATGCACAGTGATCTTATTTAAAAAGTGATGTAGTGCAATAATTTAAAGCATTCTGCAAAAGTATGAATACTGAATACATTTTCACTGGAGGTAATCATTTCTCTTAACTTCCTGTGTTTTACTTTCATAATAAGCTACATGAAGAAATGACTGTGAACAATTCTTCCACTATAACATTTAGGTAAACAAAAACTGGAAGCCCTTTGTGGTATTTTTTTTTAATCTAGGAAGTGTTGGAAAGAAAATATTACAGTTGCATTGCAATATATTTAATAAGGTATCACAGAAATAATATCTGAACTACTGATTTCTTTACTAATTTGTGCATGGAATTCTGTACATAATCTTTAAGAACTACATTTCACATAAAATCATTCAGAATATATTTAGAAACAATCTGTACCTTAAAAGAATAAAAGGCAAATTATCAATCTTAGCAAACAGTAGCAGGATGGATTCAAAGTTATTTCAGTTTAACTTTATCTTCAATATGAAGTTTAACCAAAAAAAAAAAAAAAGAAAAAGAAAAATGCATGACTCAAACAAATGAGACTATCTGAGAATGTAGTTGCAGCAGCATTGGGATTTAAGAAAAGATGCTACACTTTTGCATTAGATTTAGATTTTCTTTTTTTTTTTGAGACGGAGTCTTGCTCTGTCACCCAGGCTTGAGTCCAGTGGCGCAATCTCGGCTCACTGCAACCTCCGCCTCCCAGGTTCAAGTGATTCTCCTGCCTCAGCCTCCCAAGTAGCTGGGACTACATGCCCCCCTACCATGCCCGGCTAATTTTTATATTTTTAGTAGAGATAGTGTTTCACCATATTGGTCAGGTTGGTCTTGAACCCCTGACCTCAGGTGTTCTGCCCACTTTGGCCTCCCAAAGTGCTGGGATTACAGGCGTGAGCCACTGCGCCTGCCCACATTTTAGATTTTCTGTGTAATCTAAATAGAATGTCTTTACACATTTATTGTGTAAATCCTAAGGTTTAGGTTTTTTATAACCTTCTTTACCTGTAATGTCTTTACAGATTTATTGTGTAAATCTTAAGGTTTAGATTTTCTATAACCTAGGATTTACACAAGGCAAATGTGTAAATGTATTGGGATTTACACATTTATTGTAAATGTGTAATGTGTAAATGGCCACACAGCACAGAGGTGGGTGGTGGGTGAGCCAGCAAAGCTTCATCTGTATTTACAGCCACTCTCCAATACCCACATTACCACCCAAGCTTCACTCAGTGTTAGATTCTCACAGGAGCGCAAACAGTATTCTGAAATGCACATTCGAGGGATCTAGGGTGCACGCTCCTTATGAGAATCTAATGCCTGATCATCTGTCACTGCCTCCCATCACTGTCCCCACATAGGACCATCTAGTTGCAGGAAAACAAGCTCGGGGCTCCCACTGATTCTACCTTATTGAGAGTTGTAGAATTCTTTCATTATATATTACAGTGTCATAATAATAAAAATAAAGTGCACAATAAATGTAGTGTGCTTGAATCATCCCCAAACCAACCCCTTCCCCTGGGTCATAGAAAAGTTGTCTCCCATGAAACCAGTTCCTGGTGCTAAAAAGGTTAGGGGCCACTGCTATAAATCATCTGATCTCTTCCTCACTGTGCCGGCAAGCAGCTGAGACCTCTATGACAGCATTCTAAGGAGGATACTACTAGTTGCAGTTGGAGAAGTGGTGGGAGGCATGAACAGGAAACTGTTGAACTTGAAAAATAGTAATTTAGGACTTAATCGAGGAACTATTCAGTAGTCTTTTCCATGCCTCATCCCAACAATTAATTTCTCAAAATAAAAGTCCATCTTAAAAAAATGTACAAATTAAACCATATACATTTAAAAATATTTGGTGGTGTTTCTCAACATAACTGGATTATGTTAAATTAATGTCAACCCATTAAACCCATTGACTGGCACATACTGACAGATTACTATGTGTAGTCTAGGCATTAGTGCAAAGTTGTAAGGGATAGAAAGGCAAAAAACAAGAAATAACATGCTACCTTTAGTGCCTTACACTCTGGAGTTTTTTTTTTTTTTGAGACAGAGTTGGCCAGACTGGAGTGCAGTGGCATGATCTTCTTAAACCCAGGAGGCTGCAACGTTTGCCTCCTGGGTTTAAGCCATTCTCCTGCATCAGCCTCCTGAGCAGCTGGGACTGCAGGTGTGTGCCAACATGCACAGCTAATTTTTGTATTATTAGTAGAGATGGAGTTTTGCCATGTTGACCAGGTTGGTCTTGAACTCCAGACCTCAGGTGATCTGCCCACCTTGGCCTCCCAGGATGCTGAGATTATAGGCATAAGCCACTACACCCAGCCTTACACTCTTGTAGACAGAACCGACTACTTAAGCATTAGTTTTACTAAGTAACGCATATATGAATCAGTATAGTATAGATGGTACATGACAGGTGAAGAAACGAAATTTAGAGGAATGAGAAAAATTGTTAATGAAGTAGAAATGTATGTTGGAAGGTTTAAGTACAATTTATTAATGGGTGGTAGACAAAGACTAACGGGGAAGAAGAGCTTCGAGAGAGAAAATATCATGAATTGCTTTTGCTTTTATAACCTGAGGAAGGAAATCCTATTTTCTTACTGAAACTTGGGGTACAGAATTATCTTTCTTATCACCTAACAGATTACAACTAGTGAAATAAAATGTTTTAACTTTCACCATATTTATGCTTCTCCATGATACCTTGAGTAACATTGTGCCAATTGCTTAGGTAAGCACTCTGAATCTAGTTCCCCTTCCCTTTCCTAGCAAGGAAGGAAAAGTGACTGGAAGCCCATGGAGCGGGATTCTTGGTGTGAAGACTGATTCAGGGAGTGACAGAAGGGCATAGAGAATGGAGCCCTGGGGAATACCAACATCTAGAAGATACCCAGGAAAAGAACAGAGGGAGAGGCTGGGAGATGCCTGGAGACAAGGCAAATGAGGTCGGCATTTCAAGGAGGCAATCAAGGAGGAAAACCAAAAAAGAATGAGGAGGTCACAGCAAACCCAATTTATTTAGGACACTGTGGGAGGAAAACAGACTGTGAGCTGAGCCGTGAATTGGAAGAGTTATAGGCCTAGTGTTATCTGCGCACATTGATTAAACATTTACCAAAGCCCCAAAAAAGGTGATTTCCCAGTACCCTCCTATAATCATTGTTCAAGTACTTGATCATAAGAATGAGACCACTTTGAAGCCAAAAATCAGTTAAGCTTCAGGACATAGCCAGGGACACAGAGTAGCTATCATAGCAGCACCTCCCACGTTAGAAGAGAGTACATGACCTATCTTCCAGAGTTAAAGCTGTAGAACCTTGGAAAGCAAAGACCTGCGTGACTTGTCTATGAGTTACTGACACAGGTAAAAGCCACATCCAGATCTTAAGATTTCTTCTGAATCTGGTTTCCCAAACACAAAACATATAAGCCAAAAAATAAGACAGTGGCACTGCAGCAGGATGTATATTGGAACAAGATAATATTTTTGGTTTTAATTGATTTATTTATAATAAGGTTAACATTTTGTGTTTCTGTTTCTTCTGGTCTTTTCTGGTTTTTGTTTGTTAGTTTTGTTGTTGTTTTGATACAGGATCTCACTCTATGGCCCAGGCTGCAGTGCAGTTGTGCTCTCACAGCTCAGTGCAGCCTCAAACTCCTGGACTCAACCGATCCTCTTGCCTCTCAGCCTTCAGTAGCTGGGACTACAGGTGCATGCCACCATGACTGGATAATTTTTAAATTTTTTTCTGGAGACAGGGTCTTGCTGTGTTGGCTGGGCTGATCTTGAACTCATGGCCTCAAGTGGTTCTCCTGCCTCTCAGCCTTCTAAAGTGCTGGAATTATAGGTGTGAGTCACCACGCCTACCCCCATTTGTTAGTTTTTGTTTTTGCTTTTCATTGGCTTGTTTTACACTTTTGAGATAATACTGTTTATTCCGTTTTGTGGCCTTTACCCCCCCATATATATATATATATATATATATATATATGTATATATATGTATATATATATATTTTTTTTCTTTCTTTCTTTCTTTCTTTCTTTCTTTCTTCTTTTTTTTTTTTTTTTTTTTGAGGCAGAGTCTCATTCTGTTGCCCAGGCTGGAGTACAATGGTGAGATCTGCACTCACTGCAACCTCCACCTCCTGGGTTCATGGGATTCTCCTGCCTCAGCCTCCAGAGTAGCTGGGATTACAAATGGCCACCACCATGCCCAACTAATCTTTGTATTTTTTTTTTTTTAATAGGGAGTCTTGCTCTGTTGCCAGGCTGGAGTGCAGTGGCATGACCTTGGCTCACTGCAACCTCCACCTCCCAGATTCAGGCAATTCTTCTGCCTCAGCCTCCCGAGTAGCTGAGATTACAGGTGCACGTCACCACACTCAGCTAATTAATTTTTGTATTTTTAGTAGACATGGGGTTTCACCATGTTGGCCAGGATGGTCTTGATCTCTTGACCTAGGGATTTGCCCACCTTGGCTTCCCAAAGCGCTGGGATTACAGGCATGAGCCACTGTGCCCAGCCTACTTCTCAGTATAATTTGAGAATGCTCCCATCTCATTAAATACTCTTCTATTATTTCACAGAGGTACTTATCCAGCATCTGTAAAATAATTTACTTAAGCACAACTCTCTTCAAGTATAGAATCCACTAACTTTTCATTATTATAAAGAACACATATAATCTGAATAGCACATTTAAAATAAAAAATGGGTTTAGGTTAGATGTGTTTCACACCTATAAACCTAGCACTTTTTGAGGGTGAGGCAGGAGGATCACTTGCACCCAGGAGTTTGAGACCAGCCTGGGCAACATAGTAAGACCCCGTCTCTACAAAAAATACAAAAATTAGCCAGGGTGTGCGGGCACACACCTGTAGTCCTAGCTACATGGGAGGCCAAGGTGGGAGGATCACTTGAACCCAGGAGATTGAGACTGTAGTGGGCCATGATCGCATCACTGCTCTCCAGCCTGGGCAACAGAGTGAGACCCTGTCTCAAAAAAAAAAAAAAAAAAAAAAAAGGAAAGAAAATGGGTTTAAATTTTCATAGTTGAAGGCACAGAACAAATCGCTGTTCTTTGAATAGTAATAGTGCGAAGTCTACACAAATGAAGGTTAGCTGCTTCATGGTCCATCTGAGTAGATGACAAGCACCTAGGTTTTAAATATCAGTATTTCTTCCCAGATACTAGTTTAGCATTTTCCAAAACTAGGCTCCATAAAATACTGATGTTCTGAAATGAGAATTAGGTAAAGAATTACATATAAAACTAATAAGTTAGGGAAATACTGCTTATTAAATCTTCCTCTTTAAGATAGGTATAGGCTCACCATGTATAGGCTTAGGGAAGTCCTGCAGAAAAGAAACCCACTTACTGATGCTTAGCACAGTATTTTCTAAAGTATTTTCTCTGACCATAGAACTGCTTTCTATACACCATTAATTATTACCTTTAGTTCTATAAGAGCATACTTGAGGAAACTTCATTCTGGACAATTCAAGGAAATAGAAGTTTTTCCAATCAAGTTATCCATTTAATTACTTAAGTCTGCCACATAAATTTTGAAAAGGCATAAAGATCTTATAAATGTAAAATATTATCTTTATTACTGCCTTAAAATATTTTTATCCTGCTAAAAATTGTGTAATATAAAACATTTAAATATAAAATTGGATGAAATCCTGGCAGGTACCAGAACTGAACAGATTGCTGCACTTTGGTAGTATATGTGGTTTAAAAACAAATTCACTAGGAACGTTTAGCTACATTTGTTTCCAAAAATTTCTCTAGTAAAATGAATACACTGAATTTTAATTAAAGATTTTGACACTAATTTAAGCTATTGAAAGCTGCAGTTTCTCCATCCATAAAATAGGAATCATAACAGAATTGCAAGAAATTCAAGAACAGAATTCAACAAAAACAGCATAGCATGGGGTTGACACAAAAGTCATGCTTAATAAACATAAGCTATTTTTTTTTTTTTTTGAGATGGAGTCTCACTCTGTTGCCCAGGCTGGAGTGCAGTGGCACCACGTCAGCTCACTGCAACCTCCATCTACTGGGTTCAAGCAATTCTGTCTCAGCCCACAGAGTAACTGGGATTACCGGAGCCCACCACCACACCCAGCTATTTTTTTTTTTTTAATATTTTTAGTAGAGACGGGGTTTCACCATATTGGTCAGGCTGGTCTTAAACTCCTGACCTTTACATGATCTGCCCACCTTGGCCTCCCAAAGTGCTGGAATTACAGTTGTGAGCCACCACACCTGGCAAACATAAGCTATTTTTTTGAAGGATATTTTTTACCCTATTTTTTTGAATAGATCACTTTACTTTTCTGAGATTTATTTTTTATATATATAGTATACAACATAATATTGTGTTGTAAAGGCTTGAAAACTCTTAACTAAGAAAAAAAAGAAATCCTCATATGAAATCTGAAAGATATTATATAAAATTAATTTATTTAAAAGAGGACATTCACCTGAGATCTTTGTTTTGTTTCCATTTAGTAGTTTTGTATCATATGTTTGTATTATTAGTATTTTTGTATCATTCTTATGTTTGTATCAGTTTTGTATCATTTATGTTTGTATCATGAGTAGTTTTATATCATTCCTATGTATATTTAGTAGTTTTGTATCATTCATATGTTTGTATCATTAGTAGTTTTGTATCATTTATGTTTGTATCATTAGTGGTTTTGTATCATTCCTATGTATATTTAGTTGTTTTGTATCATGAATATGTCTACAGGGAGCCCTGTTGCCTCTTTTCCTCTCATTGCCAAGTGATTTCATCTGATGGTTGCACAGTGCCTGCCCAATCTCCTAATCTGGTCAAGCTAGCTCCCCAGGGGGTCAGGGCCTCTTTGCACAGGTTGCTACCGTTTGCCTCAGGGTCAGTGCTGTGTGTGAAAACAGTCCAATGATAAGTAACAGTTGGCATTCAAGGCAGCCTCATAGTGTAGTGAGACACAGCAGGATTTACTGGAAGGAACACCGGCTTCCATATTTGCTGATCTGGATCTGAATCTAGTATTTACCATTTATCAGCAGTAGGACTCTATAGAAAGGATTTGATCTCTGAGCCATAAGTATCTCAACATGCACGGTCTACAGAATATTTATTCTCTTCCCATTAGGCCATTATGAACAACAAATGAGACAATATGGTGAAAAATCTTTGAAAATTCGAAAGTACCATGCAAGTTTTAAGAAGAATATCATATTATTTTATTTCAATTTCACCATTGTGGTTGGGAAAGGGACACATTCCCAAAAAGAACACATTAGAACAGAAAATCTAGGACCTGTCCAAATCATGTAATTAATCACAGATTTGTTTGCTAGAGTTGGCCTCTTTGAATGTTTTCTTAAAAAGGAAGTCTCTGGACAAAACCAAAATTCACCCATTTTATATATTTTTTAAATGGTCTTTTCTCCACTCCTTTTAACTTAGCTTGCCATGTTCCTTCACTATACGCTAAAGAATGTCTAGTACAATGCAAAGTTTAGGAAATCTATGGTATGTTTGCATTATTTTGTGATAAGAAATTTACGTGTATTATAATTTTTACTGCTATAATTTTCAACATGAAGCCTCTTATCACCACCCCAGAAACATCAATAAAAATGTTTTTTTCCCTGAATTTTCTCTGCTCATTGATTTCCCCTTTTTAAAAGCAGCAATAAAGGTTGCTAGCAAATGATATGCAGCAGCTTTGAGAAAGAAAAGAAACTTTCTGTCTGAGGAATGGAAGTTCCTTTACATTATCAATCAGCAGGCCCAGAGAGGCACTGAAATGCGACAGCAGTCACGTCTCACCTCCCGCTTCAGCTAAATAACTATCTCTTGAAGCCACTTGATGGGAGCTTTAGACTGACACCAAGTAGCTATAAATTAAGCTAACAATACTGGACATACTGTGCACCATAACTTATACTCTGTAGTTCGACAACATATAGCCAGGCTGGGCACTGTGACTTATGCCTGTAATCCCAGCACTTTGGGAGGCTGACGGGGGTGGGTCACCTGAGGTCAGAAGCTGGAGACCAGCCTGGCCCACATGGTGAAATCCCGTCGCTATTAAAAATACAAAAATCAGCTGGCCGTGGTGGGGGTGCGCCTGTAATCCCAGCTACTTGGGAGGCTGAGGTAGGAGAATCACTTGAACCCAAGAGGCGGAGTTTACAGTAAGCCGAGATCACACCACTGCACTCCAGCCTGGACAACAGAGCAAAAGTCTGTCCCCCCCCCCAAAAAAGTATAGCCAATCAGTAATCAATGTGGTCTCTGTAAACCAATGAGAATTCCCATCAAACAGCCCTTTCCTTGTTCCCTTTTGCCTTTAAAAACATGCTCCTAACAAAGGCCAAGGGAGCACTCTCCAAGGCAACTTAAAAGTGTGCCCTGGGCAGCCATCCTCATTTTGGCTTAAGTAAACTCTTAAAATTGTGTTTTGTGTCTCAGCTTCTTCCTTTAGGTCGACAGCTTTAGGAAAACAAATTGTGAAGAGATACAGTGTTGTATAGTGGTTAAAAGGTCGGGCTCTGGAGTCAAACATGATTTGGGTTTGAACCGCAGCTCTGCTTTTTCCTAGCTCTGTAAACATGAATGAAATTTATAACCTCTATGAGCTTCAGCTTCCTCCGTAGCATAGAGATAATTAATGCCTATCTGCAGGCATTGTGTTGGGGATCAGGATGACAGTGGGAGATCAGAATATGCCACCTCCAAAATAAATTTCTTTGGCATATTTGAGCTGGTTATTCTGAGAAGCTGCAGATACAGTAGTAGCTCTGAAAAGCCATCCTTTGTAACAGAATACTCCTGTTTTTCTAAGAAAAAGAGAATAAGTTACTATTACTATTTATTGTTTTCTCTTCATTTCTCTTTTCTGCATTTTCCCTATTTCCCACTTCCTACTTAGTCATTTAGAAATGCAGTTATAATCTTTTACCTCCCCTTCACCAGACACTCCCTACAGGGCAAGTTCATCTATGTGCTTCCAAGCTCCAGAGTGGAACTCTCATCCACCAGGAGACTGCTTTGAGAGATAATAGTCAATTTACAGTCCCAAGTGTCAGAGGTGTTTGAACCAGAGCAACTTCATCTTAAATAGGGGCTGGGTAAAATGAGGATGAGACCTACTGGGCTACATTCCCAGACAGTTAAGACATTCTAAGTCAGAGGATGAGATAGCGGGTCAGCACAAAATACAGGTCATAAAAACTTTACCAAGAAAACAGTTTGCAGTAAAGAAGTTGGCTAAAACCCAGCAAAACCAAGAGAGTGACGAGTGTGACCTCTGCTACACGCCCACCAGCATCATGACAGTTTACAAATGCCATGGCAATGTCAGGAAGTTACCTATATGGTCTAAAAAGAGGTATTAATGATCCACCCCGTGTTTAGCAGATACTTAAGAAATAACCATAAAAATGGGCACCAGCAGGCCTGACTATGGAGTAGCCATTCTTTTATTCCTTTACTTTCTTAATAAACTCACTTTTGCTTTACTCTATGACCTTGCCTTGAATTTTTTTTTTGTACGAGATCCAAGGATCCTCTCTTGAGATCTGGATTGGGACCCCTTTCTGGTAACAAAAGTATGTGATATAGTTTGGATATGTGCCCCTGCCAAAATCTCATGTTGAACTGTAATCCCTGATGTTGGAGGTGAGGTCTGGTGGGAGCTGCTTGGATCATGGGGGTGGATTTCTCATGAATAGTTTAGCATCATCTTCTTGGTGCTGTTCACATGATAGTGAGTTTTCACAAGATCTGGTTGTTTAAAAGTATAGTAGCACCTCCCTCCTCACTGTCTCTCTTGCTCCTGCTCTGGCAGTGAGAGCCTCACTCCCCCTTTACCTTCCACCATGACTGTAAGTTTCCTGAGGCCTCCTCATAAGCCGAACAGATGCCAGCATCATGCTTCCCATAAAGCCTGCAGAAGCATGAGGCAATTAAATCTCTTTTCTTTATAAGTTACCTAGTCTTAGGTATTTATAGCAATGCAAGAACAAACTAATACAGTATCCCTGCTACGAAACTCCCAGCTGGATAGTTTTTGGCCTGTGAAGATGCCAACTCAACTGCCTGGTAGATAAGGGACCAAGCTAGCACACTGACGCCCCACCAGCTTGCTTCTTCCCCTGTGCACCATTCATGTTAGGCCCCTTTTAAAAAGTGCCCGTTTTCTGCTCCAGAAGTGAAGCAGTACCCTTAAGGCAGGAAGCCTGTACTTCTTCCTTCTTTTCTTTTTTTTTGAGACAGAGTCTCTCTCTGTTGCCCCGACTGGAGTGCAGTGGCGCCATCACAGCTCACTGCAACTTTCGCCTCCCAGGTTCAAGCGATTCTCCTGCCTCAGCCTCCCGAGTAGCTGGGATTGCAGGCATGCGCCACTACGCCTAGCTAATTTTGTTGTTGTTGTTGTTTTGAGACAGGGTCTTGCCCTGTCACCCAGGCTAGAGTGCAGTGGTATAATCTTTGCTCACTACAACCTCTGCCTCCCAGGTTCAAGCAATTGTCCTGCCTCAGCCTCCCGAGTAGCTTGGATTACAGACGGCTCGCCACCGCACCCAACTAATTTTTGTATTTTTAGTAGAGACAGAGTTTCACCATCATGGCCAGGCTGGTCTTGAACTCCTGATCTCATGATCCACCCACCTCCACCTCCCAAAGTGCTGGGATTACAGGCATGAGCTACAGTGCTAGGCCTAATTTTGTATTTTTAGTAGAAACAGGGTTTCACCATGTTGGCCAGGCTGGTCTCAAACTCCCAACCTCATGATCTTCCTACCTCGGTCTCCCAAAGTGCTGGGATTACAGACAGGAGCCACAGCACCCAGCGAAAAAGTCACCTTCTTTATACCATACTTCTCTTGTTAAGTGAATTCTGCAAGTAGCCAGCTACTGAACCTGCATTATAAAGGAAATATAGGTTTCCTTTATAGATATAAATTTCTTTTCTGAACCTGCATTATAAAGGAAATATAGGTTTTCCTTTATAGATATAAATTTCTTTTAAATTTTGTAAAAAAATTTATATCTATAAAGGAAGCCTGTATTTCCTTTATAATGCAGGTTCAGTAGAAACCTGCATTATAAAGAAATTTCTTTTGTAAAAGCAGTTTATATCTATAAAGGAAACTTATATTAGTGAAAGTGTCTGTAACAGGAAGAGGGCTGTTCCAGACAACTTTTATTACCTGAGAGATATTTTATATGCATAACAAGACAATCTTTATTCACCATATGATTCCTCCCCTCACCCTCCTATTATCCATGTGCTCCCCACTGCTCACCGCCATCAAAAGCCCCTAGCTCCTATTTTTTTCTGTAGCTAAGGATGCTATGCAAGCTTCAAGCATCTGACCCTTTTTTGAGTCTCATATTTTGTGGGGTGTATGTATATAACGTAATATGATTTTTATCTTGTTAGTCTGTCTTAAGTTAATTTATTCATAGCCCAGTCAAAAAACCTAGAAGCAATTTTTTTGCTCCTCTACAGTTGTTTGGAATCAATAAATAATTCATGTAACCAAATTCTCTTGAGTTCTTACTTTGGGCTGGGTATTTTACAACCATTATCTCATTTAATTTCTATAAAATCTTCTAAGATATCTTCAGCACCTGTCATTATAATAATATTTCAATAAGTATTAGACATTATTATTATTTCAGAAAAAAAACTGAACATTTTTCTTTTCTTCTTCTTTTTTTTTTTGAGGCAGGGCCTCGCTCTGTCACCTGAGCTGCATTTTCCCCTTCCTTCCTTTCCTTCCTTCCCTCCCTCCCTCCCTCCTTTCCTTCCTTCATTCCCTCCCTCCCTCCTTTATTTCTTTCTCTTTCTTTCTTTCTTTCTCTTTCTTTCTTTCTTTTTCTTTCTTTCTTTCTTTCTTTCTTTCTTTCTTTCTTTCTTTTTCTTTCTTCTCTTTCTTTCTGTCTTTCTGTCTCTCTCTCTCTCTCTCTCTTTCCTTCTTTCTTTCTTTTTTGCAACAAAGTCTGGCTCTGTTGCCCAGACTGCAGTACAGTGATGCAATCTCAGCTCACTGCAACCTCTACCTCCCCTCAAGCCAGCCTCCCACCTCGGCCTCCCAAATAGCTGGGACTGCAGGTGCATGCCAACACGCCTGGCTAGATATTGGTATTTTTAGTAGAGATGAGGTTTCACCATGTTGCCCAGGCTGGTCTTGAACTTTGGACTCAAGCAATCCACCTGCCTCAGCCTCCCAAGGTGCTGGGATTACAGGTGTGAGCCACCATGCCCAGCCTTGCACTTTTCTCTTTCTCTCTCTTTCTCTCTCTTTCTCTTTTTCTCTTTCTTTCTTTCTTTCTTTCTTTCTTTCTTTCTTTCCTTTCTTTCTTTCCTTCTTTATTCTCTCTCTCTCTCTCTCTCTTCTTTTCTGAGATAGGGTCTTACTCTGTCACCTGGGCTGGAGTAGAGTGGCACAATCTCAGCTCATTGCAAACTTGACCTCGAAGGCTCAGATAATTGTTTCACCTCAGCCTCCTAAGTACCTGGGACTACAGGCATGTGCCATTACACCTGGCTAATTTTTTTTTTGGAGAGAAAATTTTATATTTTTGCCATGTTGCCCAGGCTGGTCTCGAACTCCTGAGCTCAAGGGATCCGCCTGCCTCAGACTCCCAAAGTGCTGGGACCACAGGCTTGAGCTACTATGCCCAGCCCATTTTTTCTTGAAGAAAGTGTAAGGAATAATTTTCAGTGCAGGGTGGAAAGTCAGTTGCCCCGAGTAGCCTGAGCCAGGTTCTAATTATCTTCATTTTAACATAAATGCTAAGCTGGGTTTAAACTAGCTGTCAGTCATTCTTTCCCTTGAACAAAAAAACTAAAGACCTAGACCTTTAAAATAAAGACATGCTATTCTGAATTTTTTTTTAAAATGTTCCTTCTCAAAAACTATCCTTTCTCTTTCCATTCTCAAAAATACTAGTTCCCACACACATGTACGTATACGCTTCCTTACACCAGGCTTGTAGGGGACACTATTGTGTGTATTTCCAATATGCAGTTTCCTTTCTTCTGTCTTAATGGAACTCTTTTTCCCTTTGTTTTCTTGAGTTGTTCCAATAAGTGCACTTTTCAAATAGCTAAACTTGCACGATCTACTTGAAAAGCAATAGCCCTTCAGGATGAATTTTGAACTATCCTCTGTATAATGGTCTTTCTTAAAATAGTCTCTTTTCTTAATTCTCAGTGGAAATAAACAAAACAATTTTATGTATAGAGAAAAAGCCTAATTTTATAATAGTATTGTGTCCTTCATGTTGGCTTTATTTTTGTTTTGAGATGGAGTTTCACTCTTGTCACCCAGGCTGGAGTACAATGACATGATCTGGGCTCACTGCAACTTCTGCCTCCCGGGTTCAAGTGATTCTCCTACCTTAGCTTCCCAAGTAGCTAAGATTACAGGTGTCCACCTCCACATCTGGCTAATTTTTGTATTTTTAGTAGACACGGGTTTTCACCATGTTGGCCAGCCTGGTCTGGAACTCTTGACCTCAGGTGATCCGCCTGCCTTGGCCTCCAGAAGTGCTGGGATTACAGGCATGAGCCACTGCACCCAGCCCCAACATGTTGGTTACTAAGGCTATTTTTAAAAAGCAAAAAAAAATTTTAAGCCATGTGACACGTTTATAATTAGAGTCATTAATGAATTAAAAATTAATTCATGCTAGGTTACCTTACTTGTATTACATAGTTATTTGCCAGCTTTTATTTTAAAGAATGTAAGTTGTGGCTCTGCCACCACCTAGTTGTATGATCTTGATCTTAACCTCCCTGGGCTTCCATCTCCTCAACTTTGAAAAGAAGGAGTAAGACTCGACCCTTCCCAACTCTTTTAACTCTCAAATTTTATTACCTTTATTTTTCTGTAGTTTGTAGAACATAGAGAATAGGGATATGTGAAATATTTTAAATGTAAAAAGCTAATAAAAGATAATTTACTTTGAGACGTGATTTCTAAAGAAATAATGCCTTTAGTAAATATGTTTATCAAGCTTGTCCAACCTGCAGCCTTCCAACCTGTGGCCTGTGGGATACACGCAGCCCAGGACAGCGTTGAATGCAGCCCAACACAAATTCCTAAACTTTCCTAAAATATTATGAGATGTTTTTCCGATTTTTTTTTTAGCTTATCAGCTATTGTTTGTATATTTTATGGCCCAAGACAATTCTGCTTCTTCCAAGGTGGCCCAGGGAAGCCAAAAGATTGGATATTCCTCGTTTACATAGTAGAGAAAGCACTTATGAGAAGTATAAGAGAAAATAAAGTTCTGGAAGATGTGCCCTAGGGAACGTAATTTCAATGACTGAGTCAGAGAAGTTATGGCCTATTAGTTAGTAATTGGTGACACTTTAAGGCTTAAACAAAAGGTTCTTATAGCGCAGTTAGCTCTGCCTTAAGTGTTGTCAAATGTGAGGAATCTCTGTCATTTATAAATATGTCATTAAAACTAGATAACAAGGATTCAGAATTAATAGGAAAAGATGCAAACTTTAAAGGCTAAAGCAGATCAAAATAACCATCTAGTAATAAAAGATCTTCAATTAGTCTGATAGTCTCACTAGAAAGTTTGGAAAATTTCTGTGCAATAAATTAAGAATAGAATTAACACAGTTGTACTTAGGCATTGAGAAAAATACCAAACAGCAACAAGAACAGTAACAGTCACACTTTAACCAGTTTAACAATTTGGAACATATGATGGAAATATAAAGAGTATATTTAGGCCAGGCACGGTGGCTCACGCATGTAATCCTAGCACTTTGGGAAGCTGAGACGGGTGGCTCATTTGAGGTCAGGAGTTCAAGACCAGCATGGTCAATATGGTGAAACCCCCATCTCTACTTAAAAAAAAAAAAAAAGTTGGCTGGGCATGGTGGTGCACACCTGTAATCCCAGCTACTCGAGAGGCTGAAGCAGGAGAATCACTTGAACCCAGGAGGCAGAGGTTGCACTGAGCCAAGATCATGCCACTGCACTCCAGCATGGGTGACAGAGATCTATCTCAAAAAAAAAAAAAAGCTTATGTTTCACATGCTTTGATAAGTTTTCCTAACCTTGTTTTGTTTATTGGGCCCCACATCTGTGCAAGCATTGTACTATAAGCCAGGGGAGATATAAAAGAAAATGTTGTTCTTTGTTCTTGCCCTTAGTGAACTTACTTCCTATAAACAAAAAAAGGCACACCCTGCTTGTAAACTCTGGTTTGAAAGATAACATTTTAAATAATTTAATATCTTTATATGCCCAGATTTACAAATGATTAAAATAAAAAATACAAGTAATTTTTCATAAAGTTACTTTGCAGTACAATTTATTTTCAATTACGATATTGAAGAAAGAAGTTTTATGTTAACCAGCTTAAGCCGTAAATTAATCATTGTTTCAGATATTCCTTATTAAAATTGGAAATCAATATTCAATAATCATGAGAATAGTTTGCCATCAATTTATTTGGCCATTTAAAGTGACAAATATGAGGTATTATATTAACACATGAAAAGAAGTATATATAAAAAAGCAAAATAAGAGAACAAAAGCAGCACACAAAGTGCAACCCACACAGTGATCTTGACAACCTTCAAAACGTGTGACAAGCTTTGAAAGGAACATGAAGGAACACAGAGAGATTTCTCCTTAAGTGTGAGGGTATGAAGCAGAGCGCTACTATTTTCCTCACACGTTGGAGAGAGAGATTTCAGGTGAGTATAATGTAGCCTTTGCCATGGCAAATTCCAGGGCTAAAAACAAAAAAAAAAACTACATGGAAATTTCCAGTTTTCCACTCTTAACATCACTAACCACCCAAACTTTTTATTTATTTATTTTTGAGAAAGAGTCTTGCTCTGTTGCCCAGGCTACAGTGCAATGGCGTGATCTTGGCTCACTGCAACCTCCACCTCCTGGGTTCAAGCGATTCCCCTGCCTCAGCCTCCCGAATACCTGGAATTACAGGTGTCAGCCACCATGTCAAGCTAATTTTTGTATTTTTAGTAGAGGTTTCCACCATGTTGGCCAGGCTGGTCTCAAACTCCTCACCTCATGTGATCTGCCCACCTTGGCCTCCCAAACTGCTGGGATTACTGGTGCGAGCCACTGCACCTAGCCCCAAGCTTTTTGAAAAAAATAGCTGAATAAACTTTTAAAAAGGTTAGTAAGAGATGAATTTCACTAGAAAAATCTGATTAAATGTAATGTAGTTTCGAATTGTAGACAGAAAAAAAAAATTTTATTTAAAAGTCCAGAAAATTTCATAATCATAAAAACTCAAAATTAAAAATTCCATATATTTGGCATATAAAATAACATGTATATTAAACTTTCATTTCATTTTAAAATGATTTTTTTTTCTCAAGTTTCCCTACTTTTTCAGTAAGGAACTTGTGAATACAGGATAGCTGAACAAATGTATTTTAAAAAATGCAAAATCCTAAAGTCATATAAAGGTGTGTTTTCCAATTGAAATGTACACATTTGTATTGAATTCTGAGTTCGTATTTATTTGAAAGGAAATAATAAGCACACAACTGCCTGTTTCTATCTCTCAAACAGCAGTGCCATTCTGCTATTAGCCAGCCTAACATGGTGCAGCTGTCATTTTTCTTCTTTTCTCTGTCAATTTCTGTTCATTTTTGGGAGAAGAATGCTAAGTTACTAATGTAAGTAGCCTTATAAAGTCAACTCACAATTGTCAGGAAATGTTACATAAGCGAGTCTTCTGCATCTTTCAACTTTTTGGTGCCCTATGCTGCCCCCTGCTGCCCAGTGTCCGCACTTACTGAAAATTGTCCCAAACTTCCAACCTTTTCTACTTTACTCTTCCCAACAAAACTTATCTGGCAAGAGAACCAGACTGTTGGAGTTTTCCCCCACAACGCCAATGGGTTGCCAGACTAATAAAAGAAAGAAGTAGCTCCCTCTTTATTTATCCCTTCATCACGTTCTGGCAACTGATGCAAGAGCATTTGAACTGTTCTGTGGGAAATGTCTGATTTGTAGGTTCCCCAGCTTGGGATTCCAAATCCTCCCTGTGTTAGTCCAAGCTACGATCATGGACTTGTCTCTCACAGTGTCTAACCTCTGAGCATCATAGCCTATAGCGATCCGCACTGACTTCTAGCTGCGTTTCCAAAAGCCACGTGTGTTCTTCCATCCTTGCCCGCGCCCACACTGTTTTCTCTACCTGGAAGGTCTTCTCTCAATCTTTATATGCGGAAAGTCTACCCATCCTTTAAGGTTCCAGTCAAAAACTACCTTCTCCATGAAGTTTATTTACCCTAATTCCCAAGTTCCCAAATGGTTCTCCCTCCCTCTCTCTCTCTCTCTTTCTCTTTTTTTCAGACGGAGTCTCGCTCTGTCGCCAGGCTAGATTGCAGTGTCGCGATCTCAGCTCATTGCATCCTCTGCCTCCCAGGTTCAATCAATTCTCCTGCCTCAGCCTCCTGAGTAGCTGGGACTACAGGCGCAGGCCACCACACCCAGCTAATTTTTGTGGTTTTAGTAGAGACAGGGTTTCACCATGTTGGCCAGGATGGTCTCGGTCTCCTGACCTCATGATCCTCCCTCCTAGGACTCTCAAAGTGCTGGGATTACAGGCGTGGGCCATCGCGCTGGGCCCCAAATCCTTCTCTTTTCTTGTTCTCTCTTGAATCCTTTATGGCTCAGGGCAGTGTTTTTGTTGTTGTTGTTGTTGCTGTTGTTTTGGTCGTAGAAATTCAATGAAAATTTATTTAATGAAAGAAAAGCAGATAATAAACCTTATACTCTGACTCACTGACTTAATAGAGTACTTGGAGAAGACAATGATCTATTCCAGAGAGCCTCTTTAATACTGCAAAATCCATACACCTGAATGGGGTGATCTTTTAAATTCCCATCACACTGTGTAAGGCCTATTTTGATCTCTGAAATCAGGTTTGTCTGTGAAATACTGAACTTAGAGCACATCTTGATAACTTATGGCAAGTCTAGCATTATTCAAGGCACTTTAGATGCACTAACTCATTGTATTCTCACAACAGCCATGTGAGGTTAAGTAATATTACCTTGTTTGAGAGAAGAAGAGACTGAGGACCTGGACAATTGGTAGTAAAGGGCAAAGTTAGGAACTCCAAACAGATCAGACAAAGGTGTGTACTTCAAGTGTTATCCTAATGTCTGCAGCAGAAATGTAGATGGAGAGGCTTCTGGTCAGCTATTCTGGAAGTTAAAAAAAACCTTGTCAGCCAGGCATGGTGGCTCACGCCTGTCATCCCAGTACCTCGGGAGGCTGAGGCTGGTGGATCACGAGGTCAGGAGTTCGAGACCAGCCTGACCAACATGGTGAAACCCCGTCTCTACTAAAAACACAAAAATTAGCTGGGCATGGTGGCGTGCACCTATAATCCAAGCTACTCAGGAGCCTGAGGCAGGACAATCGCTAGAACTCGGGAGGCAGAGGTTGTGGTGAGCTGAGATCACACCACTGCACTCCAGCCTGGGCAACAGAGCAAGACTCCATCTCAAAAACAAAACAAAACACAACACAACACAACACAACAAAACAAACAAAAAAACCCAAACCTTGTCAATAGAATAACATTGGAAATTGTGACCATATAGCCAGATAAAGCCATGAGAGAAATTCAGTCAGTCAGGGATCAGAAATATCTGGAAGAGTTGATTGTCCTATGAGACAGTGTGAAGGAATTTGACATTTTGCCAAGTTCAAAGGTATTTAGATTTAGATATAAAAGAAAGCTACATATTCTAAATGGTTAGGAAGTGCAAAACCCAAACATTTTTCAATTCATGTAGCCATAGATTCTAACCTGACTTGAAAATAGGCAATGATATGACTCAATATCTAAGACAAGCAGGCCTTCAGAATACTTTTTTTTGAGATGGAGCCTCATTCTGTCGTCAGGCTGGAGTGCAGTGGCACGATCTCGGCTCACTGCAACTTCTGGCTCCCAGGTTCAAGAGATTTTCCTGCCTCAGCTTCCTGAGTAGCTGGGACTACAGGTGTGTGCTACCACACCCGGATAATTGTATTTTTAGTAGAGATAGGGTTTCACCATGTTGGCCAGAATGGTCTGGATCTCTTGACTTCATGATCCACCCACCTCAGCTGCCCAAAGTGCTGGGATTGCAGGCGTGAGCCACCGTGCCCAGACCAGAATATCCTTTTTTTTTTAAAAAAATATATAAATATAAATAAGGCTCAGCACACCACATCAATGTCTCAGACAGGACCTAGTTGTGTTCCAACCAAAACCACTGCTCGTCAAAAAATTTGAACAAGCTAAGAAGGCAGACCAAAAAATTCACTTGGGAAGGCAACACCCGATTGTTTGGGTAGGTTGTAATCGTTCTTTTAACAGGTAAGCATATTTTAACTCCAGAAAGATTTAGACTGTACTGTTGAAAGTACTGTCTTTTTTTTTTTTCTTTTTTTGTGTAAGTAAATGTACTATTTAAGAACACTTGAGGCAATGGAGTAAGAGGTCAGCCTATTAGAGTTTTAAGCAGAACGCTTACTAAGTTTATGTGTACTATTGAAACGTTAGAGTGAACTTAAGAGTCACCATGTTTAGAAGTTAAATTATTAGATCTGTAAGATTTTAACTTCTTGAAAATGTTTACAAAGTACTAAAGAAGGCAATTATATGTACTAAATTTATAAATTCAGTGTAAAAAGTTGGGAGGTACTTAATTAAATAATGCTACAAGTAAGACGAGATATTATTTGAAGGATCATGATTTCTAACATTTGCAAGATTTATGAATATAATAAGATTTGTAAACTAAATTGTAAAACATAATGGAGAGCTACTACCTTGAATATGTAAGTTTAAAACTTTTTATGTATATTTTAAAAACTGAAATTAACTTTTGAATAGCCTTTCAATATACAAGACCCACTATCAAGGGCATCAAATAACTCATAACTGAACAAGAGTAACAAGGCTGATTTTTTTTTTCCAGCAAAAGTTTGTGTTCATTAGGCAGTCAATTTATTGCTTCACTCCACAGAACTGGCTTCACTGTTGTTAATCTTTATTTCGGTGTGGGCCTCCCTTACCTCCTAGGAGATGGATTGTAGGTTTTGACAGATGGAGATGAGAAGTAGCCTGGCTAGCCTACTAACCTCCCCCAAGTTTTTGGGTTAGTGGTTTGCTTCAATAGCCATTAGCCTGTCTGTATAACTTAGCAATTCTCAACCCGGAGTGCTGGGATGCCATGGACAACTTTTGGGAAATACTTATTTACAGATCCCATGCAGTCTAACTAAACCAGAACTTTTTAGGGTAGAACATAGACATTTTGTTTTTAAGTTTCAGGGTGATTCTACATACGGGCAGAGTTGAGAACCACTGGTGCAGGAGTGTGAGCCTCACCTGAGCTGAAGGACCCAGGATCATTCTAGACCAGGGCTGTCCAATAGACCTTTGAGCAGTCATGGAAATGTGTCATACATCTGTGTTGTCCAATGTGGTAGCCTCTAGATGGGTGAAGCTATGGACCACTTGAAATGTGGATCGTGTGACTGGAAAAATGAATTTTAAAAGTTAAATGGATTCAAATTTATGAATCAGTTATGAAACACATAGCCACATGTTACTAGTGACTGCTGTATTGGACAGTTCTGAAGTTTTAGGCAATTTTAAATGTTCTGAGTCTATGATTAAATAGGTGCTGAATGACTCTTTTTAATACTAGACCATACCAGCCTAAACTTACTACTTGCCTCTTCAAGATACTTCATATCAGCTTCTTGACAAGACCTCCAGTGGTATGGAAGGTTGGCTTGAAGCTTATAATGGCTTCTGAGATAGAAAGGACATGGAATTTGCTGATTCCCGCCGCCACCATTTATGTTGGCAATTTGTTTCTTGAAAAATGAGTGTACATCTTCAGAACTAAAAATTTCTGAAGTCTCATAGATGAATAATGGAACCACAAAGCAATTAAACTCTTGGAAATGGTCCTCTTCATTCTTTGGCATGTTGCAGTGTTTTTCAAGTGGGGTTTGTGACCTCTATCTTGGAGGATGGACAGTTTCCAGTGGATTGGAGCAGTGGCCTGAGTTTCAGAGCTAAATATAGGTAATTGGCATGGCAGCCTCCCTTTCTCAGTCTCATGGATACTGTGTCCTATTAGTGAATATGGGGCATTGGTAGTTGGAGGAATAAAATCTTGAGAAAAACAGCAAAATGACACAGATTCAGGTCTTTTACAGATGGACCTTGATATGGAGCAAAACTAAACTCTACTTTTACCTACTTTTAAAAAATCACTTGTAAAATATGAGTGCTATTTTAAAGTTAAAAATACACATATTTATGAATTGTTGGCAAATAAACTTTAAACATGATATTAATGCTAAAGCATAAGAAGAATCCTCTATGGCTGGGTGCAGTGGCTCATGCCTGTAATCCCCGCACTTTGGGAGGCTAAGGTGAGCGGATTACCTGAGGTCAAGAGTTTGAGACCAGCTGGCCAACATGGTGAACCCTGGTCTCTACTAAAAAAAAAAAATTAGCTGAGGGTGGTGGCATGTGCCTGTAGTCCCAGCTACTCAAGGAGACTGAGGCAGGAGGATCGCTTGAACCCAGGAGGGAGAGGTTGCAGTGAGCCAAGATCGTGCCACTGCACTCCAGCCTGGGTGACAGAGGGAGACTCCATCTCAAAAAAAAAAAAAAAAAAAAATTCTCCTTCAAGTCTTTACTCAACTCTCACCTTTTCAATCAGCCTATTTAATATTGAAACCACCCTATTTAATATTGAAATACGTATATATTAACTCCTTTTGACAAATATTAAATGACAACTTTTCAAAGTTTGCAAGCCATATTTCAAAGCCAAAATATGTATCATGGCAGACAGAATCCGATACTTTAGAGCAGTCTTCTCAAATGTGGCCTGGACCAACAGCGTCTCATCATCTGGGAACTTAGAAATGAAAATTCTCATGCCCCACCACAGACCAGCTGAACCTGGAATTCTTATGGTGGGTCCTGGCAATCTGTGTTTCAATAAGCCCTCCAGGTGGTTCTAAGGCACAGCAAAGTTTGAGAGCCACTGATCTAGAGTACAACAAATTCCCCCAAAATGTCTCAGGGGTGAAAGCTTCCATATACGCCAAATTTATAAAGACTGAAACATTTCAGTACATACAATTGGCCTTATATGTTGTTAAATAGATGCCAATATTCCATTTGGACCTAATGTAATGAATCATGAATTTACCCGCTTCAACAAGGTCTCACTGAATCTCTAGGCTTTGATCTTCTTTTCCCTGTAAAAATTCGTCTGAAAGAATTTTATGAGATGTTCCTGAAGAGAGGAGGTAAAGTACAAGTACAAATGTACCTGAAGCAAATTCAACACACAAAATTTCATGTGTATGTGACTGCTAAATCCGAAGGCCGATTACTCATTCTAGGAAAACATTGTGAGATTTATGAAGTAATAAATTAACCAGAAGATTCAACAGCAATATCATACAGCACATTTACAATATAAGGCAGGCCAGGCACGGTGGCTCATGCCTGTAATCCCAGCACTTTGGGAGGCTGAGACGGGTGGATCACCTGAGGTCAGAAGTTTGAGACCAGCCTGGCTAACATGGTAAAACTCCATCTCTATCAAAAATACAAAAAAAAAAAAAAAAAACCAAAAAAAACAAACAAACAAAACCAGTTAGCTGGGCGTGGTGGCAGGTGCCTGTAATCCCAGCTACTCAGGAGGCTGAGGCAGGAGAATCTCTTGAACCTGGGAGGCGGAGGTTGCAGTGAGATGAGATTGCACCACTGCACTTCAGCCTGGGTGACAAGAGTGAAACTCCATCTCAAAAATAAATAAATAAATAAATAAATAAAAATATAAGTCAATTTATAGAACACCAGTTTTACAAATATCTAATGTGATAGTAAAGAAGAGGAGGTAAGTACTCAGGCTCTGATTTCAGACTTCCCAAGTTGAAACTCTAGCTTTTTCATTTGCTATGTAATGTGGGCCAAGCCTCAGGGGCATAAACCTCTCCTTGCCTCAGTTTTCTTGGCTGCAAAATGGGTATAATAATTGCCCTATCTCCTAATTTTGTGTGAGGATTTAAGGAGATAGAGGTAGCATTTAGGCTAGAGGCTGGAACATAGTAAGCTCTAATCAAATGTTGTTTTTGTTACTTTTAAAATTAGGTCACTAGTGACATATGTAGCCACTGAGAAAACAGATATTAATGTTTTAATCACTCAAGAAGGTTTATACAAAGCAGTTAAAGTTTACGCAAAGCAAGAGCTAAGCTTATTGAGCTCTAAATATTCAGCAGGTGTTCACCCTTCTCAGCATTCCCTAGTTAAACTAATCCTGGTGATTTCAATCCCCTTGTCAGTGACTGGTTTAGGTATGAGCACCTCCTACAAACCTGGCCAATGAGCTCTAAGAAACACTGTGCTACGGGGCTTCTGAGAAAGGATTTCTTCCCTTACAACAAGATGGGTAAGAGTAACTCTCCTGACGTTGGATATTTTAATATTAGGATATGACGCCTGGATCTGCAGCAGCTACTTTGTGACTATGAGGAAAGACATTGCTGACGTTATGACAACGTAAAAGGTTAGAACCTACCAAATGACTTAATCACATTGTTGAGCTATTGAACCAAACCCAGCACTCACTTGCCACTGGATTACTCATTTAGTTGAAAAAATAAATGTCCTTATTTTTTTATGCCACTATCAGTAAGTAGGGTTCTGTGTTAATATAAAAGCAAACTAAATAATATAACACATCTAGCGACTATAGATTAATTGGCTCTATGACAAAATTATCTGGTAACTTTATTCCTGAGATCATCTTAAACCACATACAGAGCATTCTTAAATAATTCCTTCTTCTCCAATTCATCTGCATAGAAATAACATCAGTTTTACTTTCCTGCTCCATACCTGATATGTTTAACTAATTAACCATTAGCTAAATGTCTAATTATATTATCTTAATAAATTAAAATATCTGCTTTTATTTTTAAAATTTCTGTAATATATATCATTAGAAATTATTACAGAAGGTTTTAAAATAAAAATTTTAGTTCTAATATAGTTTTTCAATATTAATTGTATTTCTTTGCTTCATCTTCAGTTTATATTTACCCTGATGTTTATTTTATGACACTGTGAGCAAAATGAGCCTCTACCATGTTTTAAAAAAATATTTTCATCAAATGTATCTCATAGGGACATGCCCAAAACTCTTACTACCAAAGTGATCCTCTCTTCATCTCTTTTCTCTAGCAAATAAGTCAAAGTTTTATTTCTCATTTTGCAACAGAAATTTGTATTAGGCAACCATCTGTAGCATCTATTTGGGTTATATCTAAAGCTTAAGGCCTACATCCTCTCCCAACCCCAATATGTGAATATATGATGCTCAAATAATGGTCCTTAAATGAAAGAATACTTGTCATATCCTATTTAAGGAGATCTAGATTTAAAAAATATTTTTTCCAAAAATATTATTTGGCATTCGTTTGGGAACCTCACATATCTAAGACCTTAGATTTAAAGTATCTTTAGAACTCTGAACCACATTGAAGTATAGACTCCATTAGAGTAGTAATCCTTGCCTCTTTTTCTCAAGATTACATCTTAGCATCTTATCGGAATGATACATAATCAATGGGGGAGGATCTAGAATAAACAAACCCTTGAATAAAAATAAAAATAAATGTTGAACAAATAAAGTATAAAATCTGCTTTTATCTTTTCCATAAAGATATTTATAAAATTAGACATCTGCTTTACTTTCTTTTTAGATTCTGTATTTGAGAACCATTTTGGAAAGATCAAAAACAAAGTCATAACACAAACACACATTTTGTGAATCATTTTCCTCTTGCTTTCCTTTGCAAAACGATGCTGAGGATGGTAGTGTATCTGTATAGTCTTATGGAAAGTAGTAACATATCTAGGAAATAACAGAGGTAAATAGGCACAAGAAGTGGGTAGAATTGAAAACAGACAATTTCAGGTCTATATTGTACTTGGTTTCACAGGATAGAATTTTAATTTATATTTCCTTCTTTTAAAAAAGTTTGTTCCAAGGTAGATTAGATTCATCCCAGCTAATATTTTTAGCATTTTATGTTTCGTCACCTTAACATCTCTAAATCTTTCTTCCCTTTGTTACCTCACCTTACCATTACCTATTACCTAATGAGTTCGGCTAACCTGAAACTTCTTCAGTCTTTAGCAATATGAATGAATACAAGTTAATACATTAGGAAATTGTACTGGTTCATTACATTGTCTTAATATAATTTTATTTGTTATTGATTGAGCTCCATAATTTCAAGTTCATTTTTCTGAGGTTTATTGTTTAGAATTTGATGTACAGATCCTCCATGTCTTTGGCATCATTTCTTTCTGCTTTCTGCAACCTGTTTTTTTGGTTATTTCACTACTCATTAGCCCCTCCCTCTATCAGAGGGATGGGCAGGATGAGAAAAATGATATGACAATATAGTCAATTTTGCTACTTGCTATTATCTGATAAAATGGTGTGCAAGAAAGAAATACGTGTGTAACTGTTGACTCAAATGACATTTTGGGATTTTTAAAAAATAATTTTTTATTGTCCACGGTCTAGCAACTGTTACCATGAAAGACTGAGTTAGTTCTCTATCTACTAAATTAATAAATATTTTTAATAAAAAAATTGTATAATTCTAATCACAATCACATCAAGCTCATAAACTAAATTTCTATAAAAATGTTATCAATTTTAAAAAATTAATGTCCAAGGAATCAAGAGCTACAATGAAGCTCAAGGTGGATTTTAAAATGGAGAATAATATAAAATAGTGAATTGTTTTTGCCTCATAGATTTCAACCTCTTTAAATACATAGTGATGTAAGAGTCACATATAAAATAATATCTGTCATATAAATATATATGAAGGATTTTTAAAAGTGAAGATTTAACTGTAATAGTTACTTCATAATCAATGATGTAATAGTCGATGATGTAGGAGAACAAAGAGCATTGCATAGCTACATATGGACTTCATAGCATGAGTTTGTTTTTAAAAGGGGGCTACATTATATATACATGTTTAGTTTTCAGAGATTAAATAAAATAAAAATTATTGTCATTCTGAATAGCAGACTATTTTAGCAATACATGTGTTGGAAAGTATATTTTATTTGGTAGGTCAACTTCAGAGAACTAAACTCTCCAGCATAACCAGAGGGTTAGATAATATATTTACACCTGCAGTATTTCATTCTATAAATAATCTATAATGTCAAAAACCAATCTTGATGGGGCATTTACATTTTACGAAGAGCTAAAATGTTACAGAGAACATTTTCACATTTTTATAGCATAGTATAAACAAAATGTAGGCATAATGCATAATTATTTTTGAAGTTCAAGGAAAGGGATATATAGAATATAGAGACACAAAAATAAGAAATACTATTTTTAGGCATTTTCACACATCCTCTTACTTCAACCTGTTAAATGATTAAAAAGTGAAATGAGCATTTATGTATTTCAAAGTGGATAAACATACTACATAATCATTCTTGAAATGTTCACCCTTTCAAGAAATAATCTTTTCAATCTTACAGAAAAGTGGTCTAGCATACTATTTCACTTGTTTTTGTTTTATGTGGCAAAAAATTAATATGTTTTAGGGTACAATTACTGATTCATCCCACTTTCCTTTTGAACTAAGGGCACACTTACTATCTTCATAAACAACTAAAATGTTTATAGAGACCAGTAAAACCTATGTCAGATCGTAACACATTTTTGTTCTTGGGAGGGTTTGGGCCTAAATTCCATATTCTCTAATCAGATAACTCTCAGTAAGAACAAAGATGGAAAAGATATAATGCTGCATTTAGATATGTGAACATCAAAATTTTTAAAGCTAAAAGCAATTGTGTACATATTCTTTAACAATTATCTTATTCCAAAATATTTGTTCTTTTTTAAACAAGGCTATCTGTAAATTCAGTTGAAGTATCATTTCAAAATGAAACAAACAATAATGTAGGAATCATTATATGACTATTAGAAAAACCTCAGGAGAAACTTAAAATAGTTACTTAAGAAATCCCTTGGTTCAAAATGAAATTCAACTTTTACAATGTTGAAGGAACTAAAACTCAAATGTTTGGTTAAATTGAAAATACACTAACACATATAATTTTATAATATAAGGAAAATGCAAAGTGTTACTAAGAGGATAAATCGACAGCTTATTATTCAATAACTCTGATATAGAGATAATAAATCAGATCAGATAAAACAACTGCAAACTGCATGCCTGTCCCTGATGTTCCCTGGACTGGTTGTGACGACATGTCTGCTCTCCCCATAGTTCACAGTTCACAGAAAACATTTAAACAACACAACTGAATATTTCCACTGACTAAATTGAACTTTCTTTAAGAAAATAAAGGGAGAAGAGAATAGATCAAATCTTGCCCCACCTCTTTTTTTTTTCTTCCTTTTTTCTTTTAGTGAAACTGACATAAATTGTTGAGGAGCACTACAGCGCCACCAACACAGATCAATGCAAAACAAAAAAGATCTCCCACCGTGTGCAAAAAGAAAAAAAATTAGAAAAATGCCAAAAATTACAAAATGTCTCCCAAATGTACCTTACTGGAAAAAAACAAGATAGAGCTGCAAAGATTATCTAAGGAAGAGCTTCAAAGAACTATCATAGACTACAAGTTGAGATCTGATCAGCAAATAAAAGATCCACTATTTAGTAACAGCCATAACTTAATATAAACCCGGTTATGTCAACCTCCACCTTCATTATACCAAGGGCAGCTTTTCTGTAGTTTGTAACCAAGTAATCCATCAAGAGAACCACAATAGGTCCATTTTTAAAAAACTATATCCATAGTTTGCCTGCTGATAATTGAGTCCTGGACAAATTAGGTAAGACATAATTTTTATAAAGAGGATATGCACATATTTGGCATTGCCAACATTACTGGCACAAAACAAGTCCATCTTGAAATATCTGAGTTCCTCTGTAGTTCACAGTAATTAAAGTATAATTTATATTATAAACATTTAGCTTTAACAATGAAAAAAAAAACTATTTTTTTTCTTTTGCTAAAAATTAACCAGGCAAGATTAGGTAGAACGTGCAGAGATCAAAGCTAAAGAAAAATACAAAGATTGGTTTTGTTAGAAGAAACACAATGAAAATCCCTTTTAGCTGGTGGCTCCTTCAAAGACTTAATGACATAAACGGTGAAAATTACAAACTTACCATTAGTGCAGGCAAAGAAGACGGCAGTTCTTGAAAAAAAATTGTAACAATATAGGCTGGATACTTGTGTCCCTAGAAACAACAGCCTCCAGGCAGCATATGGATCTTCCAACATCTTCAAAATGTTTGGTAAATAAAAAGTAATACTTTCTTCCATGATCGGTGGCCGAATGGGGTGGCTTCCCCCAGGATCTGTGGGCCTTTGGGGGAAATCGGAGAAATATCCACAGAAGATTAAAAGCAGAGGAGGCAGCACAGCCAGAAGACTCTGGGGTTAACAACTTTGCGATGGCAAGCAGGCGAGCGCTGATTGGCTGGGAGGGCAGTGTCCCTGGAGTCTGCACTATCCCCCGCTGCCCCCGCCTCCTGCAGCTCGGAAAAAAATGCAGTGTGTGTGCCATTTTACACTGGGCTTTTAAAAGCACAGCCACCCAGATGACAAAAGTCTAAGCTCGCTATTAAGTGACACTGCAAGACAATAGCACCCACGGCTGCCTGTGAGCTCAGGAGAATGCGCCTTTTCACATCTGAAGGAGCACTCTGGCTTCTTGGATGTGGGTTTTTTTGTTTGTTTTTCGTTATTGTGTTTTTTTAAAACAACATTTTCATGTTTTTCTTGAGCACATTGTTGATCGTTTCCAAAAACGTCGATAGATCCTCTGCCTGCAAACCCGGCCATGTAAAAACGATGTCCATTAAAATATTTTTTCGATTTGATCTCATGAAGGTACCTAGAGAAGCCTGGAACAAAATCCTGGAACAAAATTCACGACTCCTCTAGCTCCGAGATCTTTAATTCCCTGGGAAAAAATTATAATTTCTTATTCACAATAACTGCCAAGTGTGCAAAAAGTAAAACAAAATAGTGAATTTAGCGGTTAAATGAAAACAATAGGCATATTCCCGCCCCCCGCCCCCCTCCCCGCCCCCCTTAAAAACTGTGTTTCAAAAACCTTTACTGGCTGACAGAATTCTACCAGTCTGCCTTACAAACAAAATGGCTGTGGTACTGAGTTTTTTAGGATCCTCCCACTGTGTCTCCTCCTGGCCTCCAGGAAGTGGTAAAAATCCAAAATAAATACAGTACTGAAAGTACACCATTGAGTCTAAATTCGGGGGAAACCTTTGGTAAGAGGGTCTTAGAAATGTGCTGCTTGTTATTAGTTTTTAAAAGCTGTTTTGAAGAGAACATCAATCACTAGAGATTTACTTGACTGTAATTTGAACTTCCTGCTTTACATATTTATAAGGTCTTTCACCTATCTTGGCAGGCTTTCAGATTAAGCGGGCTGGGAAATTTGATGCTCGTCTCTAGTTGTGAGCTGAGTCAGGTATTTGGTGGTTGCAACCGGGCTTTTAAATAAAGACAAAGTCTAAGACTTAAAAAAATGAACGTTAAATGAATGCAACACTACGCTTGCAAATGTAAAGTCAGAAAAGTCGACAAAGATCCTAGTGTGCCAAAGACTGCATCCGTGTGTTAAAGTCAGTAAAAATTCTTTGTCCACTAAATTTTCTAACGAAGCAAGGAGAGAACAGGGTTTAAAGGAATTGGATGAAGAAAGGGGTGGGGAATTATATATATGCTTCGCAACCTCTTCCCCTCCTACAGACACCACCCCCGCCCCCACACACACACATACACACACACACACACGTTGGTCTGGTATCCCTGCCTGGCATTTAATAGGTAACATTCTTAGAAAGACATAGCTAGGGTGACTATTAATTTATCACCTAAACCAGGAACTTTGAAAGTAAAAAGGGCTAATTATAGGACAGCTGGAATAAACAGAGCCTGTCCATGATAAGCCAGGAGGTAGAACTCACTATGTTTTTTGTGAGACCTCCTTGAACTTTCACTACATAGATCACCTACTGCCATGGGCCTGGGCCAATTTAGGTAGCATTTGAGCGTCTCCTGCCTTTCTACTGTCAGGTGAAGTAGACAATCTGAGTGGACTTGGGATCAGGTATATTTAATGAACAGCCATGGTAAAGAAAATATCTAGATATGCACATCCATATGTGTATATACCTTCATATACTTTTTAATCTATAGATTAGAATGTTCTGTGCACTTTGTAAGATACATATAATTCTGATTACATACTTTTCTATGGGATAATTTTCTTTGGAGTTTTTGAGACCATATTCATGATATACACAATTTGAGGGATTTTAGGTTTTTGTTTTGGTAAAGATGATATGTAGAATGAAATTTTTTTGGGAAAGACTATCACAGAAGTACATAAGATACATAATTCTTGTGGTGTTTATTCAAACAGTTCTTGAGAACTTAGTTCTCAAGTGCCAAGCATGAATGTGCCAGGCATGATGCTTGGTGCTACATATATATTAGTGAACAAGTAGATTATTTCCTCCTTCATGGAGTTCATAATCTAGCGGAGAGACAGATAAATAGCAGATGAACAAATACAGTTGATCCCAGAAGTACATGGGGGTTAGGGGTGCCAATCCTGCACGCTGTCAAAAATTCTGTGTAACTTTTAACTCCTCCCAAAACTGAACTACTAATAACCTACTATTGACCTTACCAATAACATAATCAATTAACACACCTTTTGTGTGTTGTACGTACTCTATATTTATTTGTACAATAAAGTATACTAGAGAAAAGAAAATGTTACAAAGAAAGTATAAGGAAGAGAAAATATTATTTACTATTCATTGAGCAGAAGTGGATCATCATAAAGGTCTTTATTCCTCATTGTCCTCACACTGAGCGTCTGATGAGGAGAAATGAGGAGAAACTCCTGTCTCAGGAGTGGCAGGGGCAGCAGAGGTGGAAGGGGAAGCAGAAGAGGCAGGAACACTCTATGTAACTTTTATTGAAACAAAATCTGTGTGTAAGTGAACCTGTATAGCTCAAACCTGTGTTGTTCAAGGGTCAAGTGTTTATTATTGCACATTATTGTAAGAGCTATTAAAAAACCAAACAGGGCTGGGCATGGTGGTTCACACCTATAATCCCAGCACTTTGGGAGGCAAAGGCAGGTGGATCACTTGAGGTCAGGAGTCTGAGACCAGCCTGGCCAACATGGTGAAACTCTGTCTCTACTAAAAATACAAAAAAAACCCCCCCAAAAACAAAAAATTAACTGAGTGTGGTGGTGGGCATCTGTAATCCCAGCTACTTGGGAGGCTGAGGCAGGAGAATAACTTGAATCTGGGAAGTGGAGGTTGCAGTGAGCTGAGATCATGCCACTGCACTCCAGCCTGTGTGACAGAGTGAGACTTCGTCTCAACAAACAAACAAACAAACAAACAAACAACCAAACAGTGCAGTGTTAGAGAATAACAGTGAAGGAAATAAATAAACAAGGTGGTAAGAAAGTTGTCTCTAAAGGAGTGACATTTAAGATAGGCTTGAAGGATGACAAGGAGACACATTTGAAAAATACCAGAGAAGTAGCAGTCTAGGAAGAGGCTACAGCATGTGCTAAGGCCCTGAGGCAGAATGGAGCTTGGCACATTCTAGGAAGGGAAATGAGGCCAGTGTGGTTGCAGCACATCAAAAGAAAGAGAAAATGGCATCAGATGAAGTCAGAAATGGAGACTGCAGAGAGATCCTGCAAAGATTTGTAGGACACAGAAAGAAATTCCATATTTAAGATAGAGAATGTTGGACTTTGAGATTTTAGAGGTTTTGATAATGATAAGGTCCAGAGAAGGTAGAGGGAAAAAAACCCTCAATGTTAATCTTGACTTTATATGCCTACATCACAGGGTTTTGGTATTATATTTTTAAAAATCTGTATTTCATCACATAGTTACAGCCATTGATTATGACTCGGTTCATAAATAAATATGAATAAGATACGAATATCTAAGATCATACAAAGTATAAACAAAATGAAAAGGAGGAATTCAGGCAACTGTTTGCCTCAGTTTTCTCTAATGGTGGTAATTTTGATATTTTTGATTCAAAAAATACTACATTTTATATCAGTTGAACAGAGCTCACCTTTTTTTATATATATATTTTTTTATTTTTTAACAAATGCTACTGGGGTCATGCCTGTAATCCCAGCACTTTGGGAGGCCGAGGTGGGCAGATCATCTGAGGTCAAGATTTCAAGACCAGCTTAGTCAACATGGTGAAACCTCATATCTACTAAACATACAAAAATTAGCCAGGTGTGGTGGCAGGCACCTGTAATCCCAGCTACTTGGGAGGCTGAGGTAGGAGAACTGCTTGAACCCAGGAAGCAGAGGTTGCAGTGAGCCAACATCATGCCACTGCACTCCAGCCTGGGCAACAGAATGAGACTCTGTCTTAAAAAAAAGAAAAAAGAAAAAAAAATGAGACAAGACATTATTAAAGTTAGAATGTGATATAATTGGAATTTAAAAAGTTATTATTTTTCAATGTAGTAACTGATTGTTAGCAAACCAAAATCCTACAGGCACATGGGCAGAAATAACATGTTCCGTTTCTTAAATCCAAGACTTAAAAAATTACAAAAGCAGTTAGATCAAATCAATGATGTGTAATCCCTTGAATGAGCTTTGATAGTAACAGGAATTTCCAAACAAATCAAATCATGAGCTAATTAGGTAGTAGAGTTTGTAAAATCTTTACCTCGCAAAACTGTAAGGTAAAGATTATGCAGACAGTAAACAGATAGATCTGTTTTGGAGTTCGGATTAATTTTCTGAGTTAAAAAAATAACATGCAGCATTCTATAATAAAAGACACTAATATTTTTGCACCAAATATTATAATCACACTAAATGGAGTAAAGAGTATAAGAAGCCCCACATCAGTTTGGGTCGGCTTTTTTTTTTTTTTTTTTTTTTTTTTTTTTTTGGCAGAGGCTTAAAATGTCACCCAAGCTGGAGTGCAGTGGCACGATCACTGCTAACTGCAGCCTCGACCTCCTGGGCTCAGGTGATCCTCTCACCTCAGCCTCCCGAACAGCTCAGACTACAGGCATGCCACCACACCTGGCTAATTTTTGTATATTTTATAGAGACAAGGTTTCCACATATTGCCCAGGCTGGTTTTGAACTCTTGGGCTCAAGTGATTCGCCCACCTCTGCCTCAGAAAGTGCTAGGATTACAGGCATGAGCCACCATGCCTGGCATCAGGTCAGCTTTTGCCACCAGAGAGGATGCTGCAATTTGCAAAAAAGCTTTCTGTTTTCAAAAGTTTTGGGAATTCATAACTGTGGCTATAAAATTGTGGAGCTGTAGATTTTTGTTGCATTCAGATAGATAAAATATTATTTTTAGTTTAAATCAAAACTCATAATCCTAATGATTAGAAACAGTTACAATTTGGAAATAGTTAGATTTCCATTTGTGGGCCCTAATAAATGAATGCATACAATATTATTAACTTTTGTGCAGTCTTGTGCAAATGCTATTAATTTTTATTTTATTTTTTGAGATGGAGTCTCATTCTGTTGCCCAGGCTGGAGTGCAATGGTGTGATCTTGGCTCACTGCAAACTTTGCCTCCCAGGTTCAAGTGATTCTCCTGCCACAGCCTCCGGAATAGCTGGGATTACAGGTGTGCACCACCATGCCTGGCTAATTTTTGTGTTCTTAGTAGAGACAGGGTTTCACCATTTTGGCCAGGCTGGTCTCAAACTCCTGACCTTGTGATCCACCCATTTCGGCCTCCCAAAGTGTTGGGATTAAGGTGTGAGCCACCATGCCCAGCTTGCTATTAATTTGACTCTTTATGATTTTCCCCGTATTTTTCCTCTTAAGAATAGTGAAAAGTTAAAAAAAAATTTTTGCCATCATATTTTAAAGCAGTACTTCACCAGACTTTTTATTTCCAAATGTTTGAATGTCTTTAGCCAAGATGTTAAGAGTGTTTATTTCAGAACTCACTACCTGTTGTAGCATGATTTTAGACTGCTTTGGTCCATTGCAATCTAAAATCATGCCACATGGCATTTTTAGGAAAGGTCATTCATACAAGTAGTTTGTGGCCACTTGTGTGGCAGAGGCTATTCATTAACTAGCCAGCGTCCCTCCTGCCTTTCTTATTCATAAAATCCTATTTTATTTTGGGTTTGCCACCCAAAACTGTTTTGCATGACACTGTTTTAACCAGTGAGATGCAAGCAGAAACCAATGGTTGGGCTTCCAATAAAGCATTTATAGGGTGTTGACTCAGTGGCTGCTACCTTGTGCTTCTTACCTTTGCCCTTCTTCAGGCATGGAAGATCGTCAGCACACCTGGGTGGAGTCCAGTGCTCCACTGTGTTAACCAAAGGGAGCTCTTAGTGCTAAGGGTAGCTGAACAGAAAGAAGAAAGCTGGGTTCTGTGGCGCCTTCACAGCAGCCACTGAGGGCCTGCCTCTACACCCGCTTTTTACATGAGAGAGAAAGAAAACAGCTACTTTGTTTAAACCTTTGTTATTTTTATTTTATCTTATTTTATTTTTGAGACAGGGTCACGTTCTGTTGCCCAGGCTGGAGTGCATGGTGCACGATCTCGGCTCCCTGCAACCTCCACCTTCTGGGTTTAAGCGATTCTTGTGCCTCAGCCTCCCGAGTAACTGAGATTACAGGCGCGTGCCACCAAGCCCGGCTATAATTTTTGTATTTTTAGTAGAGACAGAGTTTCACCATGTTGGCCTGGCTGGTCTCAAACTCCTGGCCTCAAGTGATCTGCCTTCCTTGGCCTCCCCAAGTGCTAGGATTACAGGCATGAGTCACCACACCCAGCCTATTTATTTTAGATTTAGGGGGCATATGTTCATGTTTGTTACATGGACATGTTGCATAATAATGGAGATTGGGCTTCTAGTGTACCCATCACCCAAGCAGTGAACATTGTACCCAGTAGGTAATTTTTCAGCCTCACCACATCCCAGCCTCCTGTCTTTTTGGAGTTCCCAGTGTCTATTATGCCATCTTTATGTCCATGCATATCCATTGTTTAGCTCCACTTGTAAGTAAGAATATGCGGTATTTGATTTTCTGAGTTTGTTCATTTAGGATAAGGCCTCCAGCTCCATCCATGTTGCGCAAAGGAGGACATGATTTTGTCTTTTTTATGGCTGCATAGTATTCCATGCAAATCTCTGTTTTATGGGGCCTATTCACAACTAAATGCACTTTCTAGTAAAATTAGTGTGAGTAATCTTCAAAGTATTTTATCTGTAAAAATCAGCTACTTTTAAGCTGCAGTGTAGTATTAGACTGAAAGTGGAAACAAGGGGCCCTTTTGGGTTGCAAGAAATCTATGTCTTTATCTGGGTTGCAGTTACATATACATGAATATGTACATATGTATCGCATATGTACATATATATGTAAAAAGATTGAACTGTACATCAAGATTAGTACACCAAATATATTTTATTAAATGAATGTTATCCCTCAATTAAAGAAAGCTATTTTTTATTGTTATTTTATTTATTTAGTTAGTTTTGAGACAGATTCTTGTTCTGTCACCCAGGCTGGGGTACAGTGGCACGATCTCAGCTCATGGCAACCTCCGCCTCCTGGGCTCAAGTGATCCTCCTGTTTTAGCCTCCCTGGGTAGCTGGAACCACAGGCATGTGCCACCACACCCCACTACTTTTTGTATTTTTGGTACAGATGGGGGTTCACCATATTGCCCTGGCTGGTCTTGAACTCCTGGCTTAAACTGATCTGCCAGCCTCAGCCTCTCAAAGTGTGGGATTATAGGCATGAGTCACCATGCCTGGCCAAAAGCTATTTTTAAAATTAATTAATTAATTTGGAGACAGGGTCTTTCTCTGTTACCTAGGCTGGAGTGCAGTGGTGCAACCATAGCTCACTGCCGCCTGGAACTACTGGGCTTAAGGGATCCTCCTGCCTCAGCCTCCTAGGTAGTTGGAACATAGGTAAACAGCACTATGCTTGGCTAATTTTTAAAGTTTTTGTAGAGACAGGGTCTTGCTTTCTTGCCCAGGCTGGTCTTGAACTCCTGGGCTCAACTGATCCTCCTGCATTGGCCTCCTAGAACACTAAGATTACATGTGTCAGCCACCGTGCCTAGCTAAGAAAACCTATTTTAATATATTACACACAGTAATGGTGTCTGATAATTTGAATATAGACATTGTTTAAAAAGCTGGATAGATATCATTCTTTTAAAACAATTTTCAATAATTTTTTTTTGAGTTGGAGTCTCCCTCTGTTGCCCAGGCTGGAGTGCAAAGGCACAATCTTTGCTCACTGCAACTTTTGCCTCCTGGGTTCAAGCAATTTTCCTGCCTTGGCCTTCTGAGTAGCTGGGATTACGTGTGCCACCACACCCAGCTAATTTTGCATTTTTAGTAGAGATCGGGTTTTACCATGTTGGCCAGGCTGGTCTCAAACTCCTGACCTCAAGTAATCTGCCCACCTTGACCTCCCAAACTGCTTGGATTACAGTTGTGAGACACCACACCTGGCCCTCAATATCTTTTCATTCTAAGTGCCCCTGTTATGTGGAGTACCCGAAACAGCCGCCCATTTCTCCCACAAAAAAATGTTGCTCTTATATTTATATATGTTTTCCTGTAATCATGTTGCAGACACTCAGTGGTATAAAATTGCACATTTCATCAGTGTTCACTCTCTCAGTATTCATACACACACACACGCACACACACATACATATATACATATATATATTTTATTTATTTATTTATTTTTTGAGACAGAACCTTGCTATGCTGTGCAAGCTGGCCTCAAACTCCTGGTCTCAAGTAATCCTCCCACCTCAGCCTTCCAAGTTAGTAGGACTACCACACCTGGCTCCATGTTCTTATTTTCTGGCTATATCTATGCCTTCATCAGCAGTAGTCATCTTACTTCATTTTTGAGCCCTATATCTTGAGTGACCTCAGCTGTTACTCAAGTTTCTGATTTGTAGATGGCTTTTCAGAATTCTAGGCTCTGTGGTAACTGAACTATAGTAGACCTAGTGGACATGAAGTAGTTAAACAGCAAAACTCTAGGTTGAGGTTTTCTTGTAATATGATACAGAAGTATAACAGTAAAAGCACCAGGGGGGAATTTTTCATCTAGTATTCAATGAAAGTTATGCATTTTGCTCTTTAAAGAACAAAACTATACAGAACTTTTCCTGGCTGTTCCTACCCCAACCCCACGCCCCAGTGCAGGGTAGAGGTGAGAAAACTCATACATTGGCAGAAACCATACTGTTTAAAATTTCAACATTGCACAGAGTTATGAGGTGAAAGAAAAACTGGAATAGCTACAGCAGTAGAAACACAGTTGGTAAAGCCTTTCATTTAAAGTATAAACCTTGAGCAATTACAGAAAGGGAGACAGAATTTTCTGTAAGAGATCATTAAAGCTTCCATACAAGAAAGGCCATTTACTGTTATGGAATATGAATCATTATTGGAGCAAAAAGAGTCAGCACATAATTCAGGCCCAGGATGACAAAGGAAGTGGAGTTTAATCGGATCAAATCATAAATAATTTTCCTAGCTATGTCTAGCTAAAGGTTCTTATAATTCCTTAGTATAGGGAGTGGTGAGAGGGGGTTGACATTAAAAACAGAATTCACACAGGTGGTTTATTGTATTCTTAATATTTAGCCAGTTATTATTAACAAATCCTACTGTCTTTGTACTATATTGCATTAAAATAACACGTTGAGCATTGTTTTTAGCTATCTTTTGAGACTGAATAGCCTTCAACTGACAATTGCAATAGAAATTCAGGTGCTTAGAGTAGGTGTTGCAGAGAAGCAGCACCTGTTTTCTGTCTTGCTGGATTAATACCTTACAGGGCTTCACACTGGGAGCATGGTGGCTTTACATTGTCAGTAAGGTTAACTAGTAAAAGACAGGCAGTTTTTGCAAAGCTGGATTGCCAGCGTGATGATTCACATCAACTCTTTTTATTTATTTATTTATTGAGACTGAGTCTCCCTGTGTTGCCCAGGCTGGAGTGCAATTGGTGTGAACACAGCTCACTGCAACCTCTGTCTCCTGGGTTCAAGTGATTCTCCTGCCTCAGCCTCCTGAGTAGCTGGGATTACTGGCATGAGCTACCAGGCCTGGCTAGTTTTTGTATTTTTAGTAGAGACAGGGTTTCCCCATGTTGGCCAAGCTGGTCTTGAACGCCTGACCTCAAATGATCCGCCTGCCTCGGCCTCCCAAAGTGCTGAGATTACAGACTAGAGCCACCATGCCCAGCCACTTCAACTCTTTAATCATTTAAAAAAAGCAGTATTTGGCCGCCGCCATTTTAACATTTTGTCAGAAGTGTCTGCACTGAGAGGAGGAGGCCCTGCTGATTTTTGTGTGTGCTCTTGTCAGGAGGGTGAAGATGTTCATCAGAAACCTGCCCTGGGAGGCCTCAGAGCAGGAGAAGTGCTCTCTTTTCGAGCAGTATGGGGAAGTGCTGGAATGTGACATCCTTAAGAATTACGGCCTTGTGCACATAGAAGACAAAACTGCAGCGGAAGATGCCATGCACAACCTGCACCATTACGAGCTTCATGGGATGAACATCAACGTGGAAGCCAGCAAGAATAAGAGCAAAACCTCAACAAAGTTGCATGTGGGCAACATCAGTCCCTCCTGAACCAATAAGGAGCTTCGAGCCAAGTTTCAGGAGTATGGTCCAGTCACCAAATGTGACATCGTGAAAGATTATGCTTTCGTGCACATGAAGCTGGCAGAGGATGCAGTGGAGGCCATCGGGGGCCTTGATAACACAGAGTTTCAAGTTGAGATGTGTGTGGGCTGAAATTCCGAGCTGCCGTTGTGCACGAGAATACACCCTTCGTGGTACCCCATCTCCAGGACGTTCTTGGCTCTGTGCATTCAGTCTCTCAGGAACCGTGGACCTTAATTTACCTTACTAAGTTCAGACCTTCTCTTCTTGTCCTTTCCTTTCCTCTCCTGCCCCTTTTCCTGATCTTCTGTCCTTGAATACTTCTGTAGCTTCCTATTCATGTTCTGTTCTCCCAGCAGGCCTCATTGTGTGCTGAAACTGTGGTGGGGGCTGTACTGTCTCTTCCCTGCCTTCTGCCTCCTGCCTCCTGCAGCTGTTGGATTTGGGAATGACCTTGGTGACAGTCTCACTGCCCCTGGGTCTCTTTTTGGTCCAAAAGCTAGACCTATAGAGTTGGATCACTTTTTTTCTTTCTAGTGAAATAAATGGTTTTTCAACTTAAAAAAAAGCAGTATTTAATGTGATATAAATATAGATTTATAACCAGTCAACTATTATCTAATGTTAAATCAAGATTTCAGCTTTTTATATGGATAAATTATAATCTAAGTGACCTTTATTAATTTCTTGTGTATGATTCTCTTCATTTTTTTCTCAGATGGTAAAAGTAATATAAAAGTAATATGGACTCATTACTGGCCATTTGGAAAATGTGTAGCAAAGAGTATCCCAACCACTTGTAGTCCTGTTTCTCTGGATTGCTTTACAGTGTCTTTTCCTGTACTTCTTTTTGTGTTGGCAAACTTTCAGAATAAAGGATGCCAAGTCAGCAATCCCTATTATATAACTGAACAAGTATATATAATAGCACTCACAAAAATAACTCAGACAGGAGTGATTACATAATTAACATGATCGCACCTTACTTTGATAAAGGGCAGAGATTTTGCAAGAAGCATTAGAAAACTGTCTCCCCTCCATAGTTATAAATGTTTTATAAAATCATAGCACAAGTATAGGCTACTTAAAATAAGATGGTAAGATTGCTTTTTTGCTTTGGATCATTTACCAAGTGATACAGTTTGACTGTGTCTCCAACCAAACCTCTTTTGAATTGTAGCTCCCACAATTCCCACGTCATGGGAGGGACCTGGTGGGAGGTATTGAATCATGTGGGTGGGGCTTTCCCTGTGCTATTCTGTGATAGTCAATGAGTCTCATGAGATCTGATGGTTTTATAAGGGGGAGTTTTCCCGCACAAGCTGTCTCTTGTTTGCTGTCATGTAAGACATACCTTTCACCTTCCACCATAATTGTGAGACCTCCCCAGCCATGTGGAACTATGAGTCCGTTAAACCTCTTTTTCTTTATAAATCACTCAGTCTCGGGTATATCTTTATCAGCAGTGTGAAAAATGAATGAATACACCAAGATTATCTGAGTTGAATGAATAGTGTTATGGGAGGTAAATATTGAATTGAGGGTAGTGCTGGAGCATGAAACACTTGGGAAAACAGGGAAAGGTAGCCAATGGGCAAAAATGAAGATGTGGGAATCCCAGGGAATGAGGGAGAGGACATATTAAAAGAGGAGAGGTGGAGCATAAAATAATATTGGATGGTGCCATAGGTAGTGTGATCATACAACTTACAGTAAAATCTAGGACATTTTCAAGAGTGAAAATGACATGATTAATAATTGTGGTGGCCTGGGGTGGTGTCTCATGCCTGTAATCTCAGCACTCTGGGAGTCTGAGGTGGGCGGATCACTTAAGATCAGGAGTTCGAGACCAACCTGGCCAACGTGGTGAAACCCGTCTCTACTAATAATACAAAAATTAGCCAGGCATGGTGGTGTGTGCCTGTAGTCTCAGCTACTCCGGAGGCTGAGGCAGGAGAATCGCTTGAACCTGGGAGGCAGAGGTTGCAGTGAGCCGAGATCACACCACTGCACTCCAGCCTGATTGACAAGAGTGAGACTCCGTCTAAAGAAAAAAGAATAATAATTGTACTGAGATAACAGGTTGGAAAATTGGTAAACATGGTCACTTGACATATATATGGTTGCTTTAAATACAGGGAAAATCAGGAAATATGATCACTTTAGATACACTTAAAAAAAACAAACCTATTGCCCCAGTGGCAGCCATTCATTTGCTACCTTTACCATGTACACGATCACCTTTGACTTGCTGTCATTGGCCTCATCGCTTCTCACTAGCGAAAGGAAATGCTGGTTGGATACTATTTATCTTCACTGGGAGTTCCTTAAAGAGATTACTTATCCAGGAGTTAGTGTAAAATGTCCATGAGGCCATGATCAGGTTTCAGATTTCCTGAGAGTGAGTTAGCCTCACTCTATTTTAGGGTCCAGGCTTCACTCTCAGCACTCTTGATAAAGATCTGTGTTAAGGGTACTTTATTTTGAGGGAATTTTAAGCTAGGAACTGACATGCTGGACTCTGTCTTGGTCTCTTTATTGCAGTATATTCAGTGTCATCACAGAAGTCTTAAAATGTAACTTTCACTAACAGATATCTTAAACTGTGTGCATTGTCAGCTCAGTTTTGCTGTGTCTGTTGTACATATTTGGAAAACCAATGCATCAAACCTCAATTTGCAAACCATAATTTGAGGGAGTATTTACAAGAGACAGGCTGAATTCTTTTCTTGTTTGAACCAATCCTGAAGCAATGCTCTGGGCCAGCTTTCACCCTGGGAAGTTTGTGTAGGGCTGAGCTGTTTGTTCAGAGCAGCAACCCATTAGGTTGGGGACTCCTAGCTGAATATGGTGCTGGGAATTTGCTGTTGGCAAAAGAACCCCTACAAAAAAAGACTTCTACCCTCTAAGGCTTCCCAAGCCAGCATGTGGCACCTGGTACCATCAGAACAGATTTATTGTAACGAAATCTCTCCCTACTCTTCCTCTCCCCAATAGTCACTATAAAAATAGGACACAGACCAGGTGGACTCCATACTTCAAGATTCCTGGAAGAGCCAGGTACATGGTAGGAAGGGATGGAACCTCAGAAGAATACAGATGGTGCTTATAGACCTTTTGCTCTTACTAGAAGGAGGGGATGCTCCAGTGGTTTCTCTTTGGCAGAGGCTGGAATAGGGTTGCCCATCAAATTACAGAGATGCAGTCAGGTTGCCTGCCTTCTTGAGAGTACTTTGCAGTAGGATTTCTCAAACTAGAGACACTGATGTTTATGAGCTCCCTGTAAGTGGTTTTTGGTTTTTTTTTGACCAGGTTTTGCTGTATTGCTCAGGCTGGAGTACAGCGGCGCAATTACAGCTCACTGTTGTCTCAAACTTTTGGACTCGAGCAATCCTCCCATCTCAGCCTTCTGAGTAGCTGGACTACAGATATGCACCAGGACACCAACACAATTTTATTTTATTTTTATGTAGAGATGAGGTTTTACTATGTTGCCCAGGCTGATCTTAAACTCCTGGATTCAAGCAATCCTCCTACTTCGTCCTCCCAAAGTGCTGGGATTATAGGCATGAGCTACTGAACCTGGCCTGCTTTGTGAGAATTTTACATTTTCATTTCAATGCAACTTAAAAAACAATATAAGCAGACCCTGGATCATCTAGATAGCCTCTGTAGCCAAGAGTTACCCTGCAATTTTAGTCTTGTGTTTGTGTTTGTAATTGAGTTAGCAGTGAGCAATTCTATTTTAATCAGAGAGCTAAGGAGAAAAGAACTAAAGCTGACTTAATATGTAAATGATTCACTTATACCAAGGGAGGGCCACATATCACAACAAGCTGTATAAACAAATGGTTTCTAGTAATTTGAATGAAAAAAAATGATGGGAAATTGTCATCTCACAGGACCCGTTAATAACCTAACAATAATGCTATCAAATTCATGCTACAACTGGTGATAAGAAAACAATATGGCATATCACATAAAATTAATTCTTTTAACTTATCAGTTTTCTTGCTAGGCTTATATTTAATTTATAGATTAGCATATTTTATAGTTACGGAGGGCTATAAACATATGTCATTTATACCTTGTATTTGTACACCAGGATGGTCTCAGGGGTCAGATTTCCTGGATATCAATCTTAGCACCATCACCTACTAGCTGAGTAAACTTGGGAATGTTACTCAATCTCTTTGTATCCAGATTTCTTCATCAGAATGAACGTAATTATAGTACCTACTATTATTGTGGGTAGTAATTGAATACATGTAAATTATTAGTACAGTGCCTGGGAATGCTGAGTATTTCCACAGTAAAAATGATTTAGCTCAGTAACTTATTTTATTTACTTATTTTGTTTTCTACTTTTTAATGTTTGTGAATACATAGTAGGTTTATATATTTATGGGGTACATGAGATGTTTTGATACAGGCAGGTAATGCATAATAATCACATGATGGAAAATGGGGTATCCATCCCCTCAAGCATTTATCCTTTGTGTTACAAACAATCCAATTATACTATTTTAGTTATTTAAAAATGTATAATTAAATAATTATTGATGATAGTCACCCTGTTGTGCTATCAAATACTAGGTCTTATCCATTTTTATGTATTTTTTGTACCCATTAACCATCCCCACCTGTCCCCAATCTCCACTGTCCTTCCCAGCCTCTGGTAACTAACCCTTGTATTCTCCACCTCCCTGAGTTCCATTGTTTTGATTTTTAGATCTGACAAATAAATGAAAACATGAAATGTTTGTCTTTCTGTCCCTGGCTTATTTCACTTAATATTCCATCTATGTTGTTGCAAATGACCGGATCTCATGCTTTTTTTATGGCTGAATAATGCTCCATTGTGTATATGTACCACATTTTCTTTATCCATTCATCTGCTGCTGGACACTTAGATTGCTTCCAAATTTTGGCTATTCTGAACAGTGCTGCATCAAACGTGGAAGTGCAGGTATCTCTTTGATAGACTGACTTCCTTTCTTTTGAGTATGTACCCAGCGATGGGATTGCTGGATCATATGGTAGCTCTATTTTAAGTTTTTTGAGAAACCGCCAAACTGTTCTCCATAATCGCTGTACTAGTTTACATTCCCACCAACAGTGTATGAAGCTTCCTTTTTTAGCTCAGTAATTTAAATGAAGGTCCAAACATATGATAAGCCTGCTCTATTGGGTAAATTAAGGTATATGAAATAATCAGTAACATTTACCTAGTACATCAATTTTATGAAATACTTTTTCATATATGTTGTTCATTTAATTCTCTACATCTACCCTGAAAGGTAGATACTATTTTTCTTGTTTTAAAGCTTGGATAATTGAAGAGATATCCCCTGAAACAACACAGGTTTACCACCAGCACTGGTGTTTTTTTTTCCTCCTCATGGAGAATTAATGAATATTTTCAAATTTCTTTTGGGTTGACAGGAACCCCAGAACTAATTTTATACCATAGTATATAGTAGTACTTTTATAGGACTTATTGGTCTGAATATCTACATTATATTTTCTCTCCTGGTCTTAATTTTCTATCCTGATTTATATTTTCACTGATTCTGAAATTTTGTGCATATTATTTTATTGTTTAGAATTTTTATAATCTGCTTCATGTACATTTTGGAAAATTGTGAGCCATAAATAAGTAGACTGACCCACAGTCACTTAACTAATAAGGTCCAGATATCTACCCAAAGCCTTTTGGCTTTATAGGGAAGTCACATTTATTGAACATTTAGCATGACCTGGTATTTTATATGCATTATGTCATGCAATACACACATTAGCTGGTCTCAGGTAGGTCAATTATTACTGTTTTCCTCATTTTCAGATGAAGAAATTAAACTTATAAAAGTTATAACTTTTTTTCTCAGGGTTAATAAATGTTCTAATTTTTGGCCCTCTAAATTATTCTTAAAAGCATCTGTTGGGCGTGGTGGCTTACACCTGCTATCCCAGCACTTTGGAAGGCTTAGGCCGTTGAGCTCAGGAGTTCAAGACCAGCCTTGACAGCATAGAGAGATGTAATCTCTGCTAGAAATACAAAACTTAGCCAGGTGTGGTCACGTGCCCATAGTCCCAGCTACTTGGGGGGCTGAGGCAGGAGGATTGCTTGAACCTGAGAGGCTGAGGTTGCAGTATGTCAAGATGGTGCCACTGCACTGCACTCCAGCCTGGGCAACAGAGCGAGACCCTGTCTCATGAAAAAATTATTGTTAAAGGCATGAGCTTTCTCCTCTAAATTCAGCCCTGTTCTTAAGGCTTTAAGGCCAGATCTTTGTAAAAGACCCCACTGCTCATTCTCAACCCATCAAGTGGGTCTTTCCTCTTGTATCTTTGCCCAGAGCAAAAATTACTATTCTCCTTGATCCTGGCAAGCTCGCCTGTTTCTTCATTTGGGCCAGTGTTATGGTTTTTACAGGATGTGAACACTGTTACTCAGATTTGCCTCTGTCCACACATTCCCTGGCCGTTCCAGGTCTGTGATAGGAGTCCTTCCCCAATTGGTAGCCAGTGGAGAAGGCGGTGACTCCAGCTATAGGCTGGATTAAAGCAGAGCAGAGAATCTGGCTTTGACTCTTGCCCTTATGACCTCCTATGTCATAGAGTGGCACAGGATGTACCATTAAGTACCACCCAGAGACTAGAATAAGGGATTCTTGAATCTCAATTCCCCTGCCATCATTTTATAGTAGACTTTACAGTGTTTCCCAATTAGTGATGCTTCCCACACTTAATCATTAGGTCACAAGTTTTGCCATATCCTATTACCCTTATTAGTATTTACTTAAATTTTCTTTAAATTAGTGACATTTTAACTTTAAATATATACTTTAAAGGGTTACTTTATATTGCTGCCATTAATGGGAGGACAGTAGCACTACCTGAGTGTCATCCTTGCGCAGGGGCCTTGCTAATCTCTGTATTGTTCCAATTCTAGTATATGTGCTGCCGAAGCGAGCACAACAGTATCACTATTAATGGAAGATAATCTTAAAACTAAATATAATGGTAAAACAATACTATTAAATTCTTTTCCAAAAACAGGTATTGGAAATTAGGAAGCCTGTAATTTACTTCTAACAATTACATAAACTATTGCATAAACTATAGGATGGTATGAAAACAATATAATTTTCTGTGCCATAATTTCCCCCATTTTTAAATGGTTTTATTTTTAATTTAATTTTTTTTTCTGTTGCCCAGGCTGGAGTGCAGTCTGTGATCTCAGCTAACTGCAACCTCTGCCTCCCTGATTCCAGCGACTCTTGTGCCTCAGCCTCCTGAGTAGCTGGGATTACAGGTGCTGCCATCATCCCTTGCTGATTTTTCTATTTTTAGTAGAGATGGGGTTTCACCATATTGGCCAGGCTGGTCTCAAACTCCTGACCTCAAGTGATTGACCCACCTCGGCCTCCCAAAGTGCTGGGATTATAGGCCTGAATCACCGTGCCTGGCCTTTAAAATGGTTTTAAACTATTTATTATGTGCATTAAAGTCCATTATCTGTGAGGAAAAAGAGATTTTCCATGCCAATTGAAGGAAGTAACTGGAGAGTATAGGGCATTAGATTATGGCATGAAGGAGCTAATAGTGGTTAGAAACTGCAAATAAAGAGAATGAGTGATATGATACTGAGCTGAATGTAGAAGGTATCGAGTTTGACAAAATTTCTCCTTTTGGACACGACTAGAAAGTTTGGTGAGCCCTACTTGCAGATTTTGAGTCTTAAGATGGGTGAAGAAAAACAAAAACATGGTAAGATCTTAATATAAGGGGCTTAGAAACTTGTGAGGGGAAAAATGATCACAACAGTAGGGCGATTAAGAATGGAAAAAAAAAAAGAATGATAGATGTTCCTAGTAGTAAGAATTTCAAGACTTGATTCCTAAACTAAATTCTACTTCTGATGATCATTCCAGATTATTTCATTGACTTTGGAAACATACATGCCATCCTGCAAGATTCCTTTCCTTTTTTTTTTTTGATACTGAGTCTAACTCTGTTGCCCAGGCTGGAATCCAGTGGTACAATCTTGGCTCACTGAAACCTCCGCCTCCCGCGTGCAAGCAGTTCTCCTGCCTCAGCCTCCTGAGTAGCTAGGGTTACAGCTGGGCGCCAACATGCCCAGCCAATTTTTGTATTTTTAGTAGAGATGGGGTTTCACCATGTTGGCCAGGATGGTCTCGAACTCCTGACCTTGTGATCTGCCTGCCTTGGCCTCCCAAAATGCTGGGATTACAGGTGTGAACCACCATGCCGGGCCAATTCTTTTACTTTTTTATGGGTTTGTAAAATACCGCATGGGGCCAGGCACAGTGGCTCACACCCATAATCCCGGCACTTTGGGAGGCTGAGGCAGGTGGATCACTTGAGGTCAAGAGTTCAAAACCAGCCTGGCCAACTTGGTCAAACCCCATCTCCACTGAAAAAATACAAAAATTAGCCAGGTGTGGTGGCAGTCCCCTGAAATCTCAGCTACTTGGGAGGCTGAGGCAGTAGAATCACTTGAATATAGGAGGCAGTGGTTGCAGTGAGCTGAGATCATGCTACTGCACTGCCAGCCTGGGTGACAGAGTGAGATCATGTCTCAAAAAAAAAAAAAAATTACTGCATGGGTTACTTAGGTGGTAGCTATACTCGTGGGTATTTTTGGTTACTGGATGAGCAAAGAAGGGACCAGCAGTCTCTTAGGAAAAGTATACAGATGATGGAACCATTATAACAATGATTTTATTACTCAAGAAAATTCAAATAAATCCTCTATTGTCCAAATATAGGGATGATGTGATGAGAGGCCTGATCCACTGAGAATGATGATCAGAAACATTCTTTCAGTTTTCCAGCTGCTAAAAGTGAAGAGTATAGCTTGACTTAGGGACGAGGCAAGTTGTGATTTATTTTGGAAGAAATATATGGAGCAAAAATAAAAATTTATGGTTAGATATTAAAGTAATTCTATTAATTGGGCTGAGAATAAGGAGTGTTTACAAACAATTAGAAAAATAAGCCTGCAAAGATGACAGAGTGGTAACAGAAAAAAGACGGAAAGGTTCTTTAAATAAGTTGAGCAATATTTTGGGTGTGAATAGTTGTGATAATAATAATGTGGTAAGAACAGGCATAACAGAACATCAACCTTGAACTTTTTATTACAGAAAAATGCTGCTGTAAATATATTCAGTAGTTGCATACATCCATTAAGTGTGGATCTGGGGAACAGTTAAGTATTTTTTACCTTAGGATTAAATAACTTCCTAAGGTGCCAAATGGGAATTCAAAAACTTTTGTGTGGTTAACATTTTTTAAAAATTATATAGAAAAGTAAGAGTAAAAAACAAAATAAACTTTGGCTGGGCATTAGTATTACATGTCTGTAATCCCAGCACTTCGAGAGACCAAGGTGGGAGGATTGCTTGAGCCCAAGAGTTGGAGACCAGCTTGTACAAGATGGCGAGACTCTGTCTTTACAAAAAGAAAAAGAAACAAATTAGCCAAGTGTATTGACATGTACCTGTAGTCCTAGCTACTCGAGAAGCTGAGGCAGGAGGATCACTTGAGTCCAGGAGTTAGATGCTGCAGTGAGCTATGATTACAGCACTGCACTCAGCCTGGGTGACAGACCAAAACCCTGCCTCTAAATACATGCATGCATGCACACATACATACATAGATACATTTCTTTTCTTTTTCTTCTCCAAAGCAACAAAAAGCTGATTTCCCCCCATCAATTTAGGTCTCATAGCTTTAAATGTACTTGTAAGATTACCTTATTTTGAAGAGGCAAAGAATCTCTAGGGCATGGGATTTTCAAAAATATCTGCTTCCTAAGACTAAAAGATGTGATAAGAGTTTAGCAATTCTGGCTGATTGAGTTTAATTTTAAATTTTAAAATTTAAAAGATGTTTGAATTTTCCTGGCAGTATTCATCTGTCATGATTGGACTTTACAACTTCCACCTGGAGGTGCAGTCTCAGGCCTTGAAGGTACATTGATGTTGAGTAGGCTCCCAGTCACGTATTATTATAGCAAGTTTGACTTGGTGAGAGTCAGCTTTCTCAAAAATATAGGGGTAAACATGGAGACTCCTCTTCTCTGAAAGTTCTTCAGCCATTCAGTGGTACCCGCAATGGTCTTAGAGGTATGCAATTCAAAGATAAAGGGTTAAACTAGTCAGGATAAGCTGGGATGAGGACAGAGAAGATCACTACTGTCTTGCTGGGGACAGACACAATTTTGCTCTTTTCTGAGTATGTTAGAAAGTGACCTATGAATTTTTTTTTTTTTGTCCCTGAAAACTTCTGGATATTCTTAATGATCAACTGTGCTTTCACTTAAGGCGTCTTTTGAGACTTATTTATGTATTTATTTTTGAGACAGAGTTTCATTCTTGTCATCCAGGCTGGAGTGAAGTGGCATGATCTCAGCTCACTGCAACCTCTATCTTCTGGGTTCAAGCAATTCTCCTGTCTCAGCCTCCCGAGTAGCTGGGATTACAGGCACACGCCACCACACTCAGCTAATTTTTTTTTTTATTTTTAGTAGAGACAGGGTTTTACCATATTGGTCAGGTCTTGAACTCCTGACCTCAAGTGATCCACCTGCCTAATCCTCCCAAAGTGCTGAAAGTGTGAGCCGCTGTGCCCAGCTGAGGCATATTTATTTGATCAAATTTAACATATATACTAAAAACTATGCAAATTGCAAGTGTATAGTTTGATGAAATTTTACAAAATAAATAGGACAGAGGGCAAGAAACAGAAGAGTATTAGATTCATAGAAACCCCATTTGTGCTGTCATCCAGTTACTTCTTCACAAAAGTAACTACTCTCCTGACTTCTAGTACCATACCTTGGCTTTGTCTATGTTTAAATCTTACATAAACAGAATCATCCAATGTGTACTTTCATGTTTAGTTTCTTTTACTTAGCATTATGTTGGTGAGATTCATTCATATTGTTACATAGTTGTAGCTTACTCATTGCTCTATAATATTACACTGTTTAAATATAGTACAATTTATTTATTCGTTCTACTGTTGGCAGACAGTTGGACATCATTTTGATCTTTTGCTGGACAGACTTGGCCCAGACAACTGGCTTCTGGCCTTTAAAGGAAAATTTCTAAAGGTTGACTTTGATGTGATGTTGTTGAGGAAGCCTAGTACCACCTAATCAAGAGACTTACATGAAGAGTACCTTGTTATCTAAGAAGGAATTTGGATTAGTATTAGAATTTTCTCCTGATGGCATGCACCTTTAGTTTCAGCTACTCAGGAGGCTGAGGTGGGAGGATTGCCTGAGCCCAGCAGGTCTAGGCTATAGTGAGTCATAAATGTGCCACTGTACCCCTGGCTGGGGCACCGATGGACACCCTGAAAAAAAAAAAAAAAAAAAAAAAAAAAAAAGCAAAAGCAAAAAAAAGAATTGCTAAGACTTCTTTGTCTAAGAGACAGTGAGGACAATCATTCATATATTGGAATTCTGTTGAAGTCTTCCAAGCATAACCAAATATTCAACATTCCACACAAGTCTAAAGGTATTTCTATCTATTTTTTTTTCTTTTTAGAGTTGGGATCTTGCTTTGTTCCCCAGGCTGGAGTGCAGTGGTGCGATCATAGTTCATTGCCACATGGAACTCCTGGGCTCAAGGGATCTTCCCACCTCAGTCTCCTGAGTAGTTGGGACTACAGGTGTGTGCCACTGCATCTAGCTAATTTTTTTTTAAAAATGTTTTTTAGAGATAGGGTCTTGCCATCCTGTCCAGGCTGGTCTCGAACTCCTTGGCTCAAGTGGTCCTCCTGATGTGGTCTCCCCAAGTGCTGGGATTACAGTTGTGAGCCACCGTAGCTCGCCTCTATCTTTTCTTAAATAAGATTGCATGTGCCCTGGAATTTTGTAAATTGTAGGGCCCATTAAACATTACCAGTTCCCTGAAAAAGAGATTATCACTGTTTTTTCCTAAAAAGCATATCAAGATCTTTTCTAGAGACGATAAAGGCCTAGCAACTCTTTATAGTATATTTTTGTCTTTACTGTTAGCACCCAAGAGTCTGAGCTTTCAATATAAAAGCTTCCATGGGGAGGGTTAGTTTCAGCACTCTGTAAAAGCTCTTTTTAACACAGCTGTTGTGGCACAGTGGTTGATCATGGAGGAGCATGTGAATATGAGTTAGGAGAGCTATAACTGTAGAACGTAAATGGGTATATCACTGTCACACTGGCAGCAATATCCTCAACCACAATGACAATAGAAAGCCTCTGTAGGACTCTGAGAATATTATTGAACAGAAACTGAGTTACTGCAAGAAGCATAGGCAGTTGAATACTAGTCTCTCCCTTTCTTTCCATATTTAGCACTTGCAAGCTGGATTAAACTCTTCTTTTTATTAAGCCCTTAGATTATTGAACAATCTGTAAGTGAGAAACCCTAAAATGGGATTATTGGCCCTCCCTCCCTCCTTCCTTCCTTCATCATGGAGGGGCATGTGTATGTGAGTTACGAGAACTGTAACTGTGGATATATTTCCACAGTTCCTTCCTGCCTTCCTCCCCTCCTCCCCTCTTCCCTTTCTCCCCTCCTTCCTTCCTTCCCTTCCTTCCTTTCTTCCCTTCCTTATTTTCTTCCTTCACATTAGACCACTTTTCCCATTGATTTTCCTCTCTTGGAGAAGCAGTGAAGGTGCAGTCTCTGAGGGCTGAGGAGGCAACTGGCATAGTAGGTAGATAAATTACATACAGAGAGTTTGAGTGAATAAATAAACATATTGAGGATAATGGGAGTCAAATTTCTCACTATGGGAAAAGGGATTCATAAATATGGAAGGAGGAAGGCTAAAGAGAAGCCTGAGGTGCTGGACTGAAATGGAAAGTATTGATATGTGGACGGATTGTTTAGTATATATGCACTGAGTGATAGAAATAGATGCAGATGTATGTGCAAGTATGTGTATGTCTATATGTACACACACACATCTAACTCCTAGCTCTGTTGTCTGAGAGGGTGTAGGAACAATGGCAACCCAGGAGAAATAATCCTATGAAGTGCCTAGATCTTTATTTCCAAATATCCATATCTGCTGAAAGGAACCAGTACTTGGAAATGATTGGTTCCAGGACTGAGGCAGAGAAAGTACAAGATGATTTTGGACCACTTTTGCTCATGAGAGTAAGGAAATGCTTAAAGAATGATGAAGGCTTGTCCAAGGACAGAGAAGCCAGCTTAAAGGGCTCCCAACCTGTCAAATCCAGACCCATGTGAGCACCAAAGTAATAATAGTCACAGATTACAACTCCTTGAATAAAGTAGGAATCCACAGACACATACAGATATAAATAAATAAGCAGGGAGAAGGGAAAGTTCTTCCTAGCAGTAGCATGTCAAATTTGTTATATATTTGAAATTATTTTAAAAAATGTTCATCTATGCAGTACAAGCAGATAGTGTTCATAACACAGATGTCGATCCAAAATTGTATAGTTTTGAAAAGACAACAATGTGAATGTCAGCATGATTCCAAAAAACAACTCAATGCATGAGCTGGGTGTGGTGACTCACACCTGTAATCCAAGCACTTTGGGAGGCTTAGGCAGGAGGATCACTTGAGCTCAGGAGTTTGAGACCAGCCTGGGCAGCATTGTGAGATCTTGTCTCTACCAAACAAACAAACAAACAAACAAAAAATTAGTGAGGTGTGGTGGTATACACCTATAGTCCAAACTACTCAGAAGGCTGAGATGGCAGGATTGCTTGAGCCCAGAAGGCAGCAGTGAGCTATGATCACACCACTGCACTCTAGCCTGGCAAACAGAGTGAAACCCTGTCTCCAAAAAAAAAAAAAAAAAAAAAAAATCCACATATTAGTCTTTCTGCCCTTTAAACCAACGGTTCTCAGCAGAGATTCTTTCTATTCCACCATCTGCTAGCGCTAGTACCCAGCTTCAGCAAATGCCGTTCATAACAAGAGAAATTGGGGGCTACACATGGGGGGAGAAGGTAAAATAAACACTGGGATACTTTTTCATTAGGAAAGAAGTTATTGGAGTTTGGGCTGGGCATAGTGGCTCAAACCTGTAATCCCAGTACTTTGGGATGCTGAGGCGGGCGGATCACTTGATCTCAGGAGTTCAAGACCAGCCTGGCATGGTGAAACCCTGTCTCTACCAAACAAACAACAACAACAACAAAAAGATCATCTGGGCATGTGGCACATGCCGGTAGTCCCAGCTATGCAGGAAGCCAAGGTGGAAGAATCGCTTGAACCTGGGAGGTGGAAGTTGCAGTGAGCTGAGATGATGCCACTGCCTTCCAGCCTGGGTGACACAGTGAGGCCCTGTCTCAAAAGAAAAAAAAAAGAATTTATTGGAGTTTGGACTTAAAAAGCAGGAGAGAGAGGAAAGAGAGGAGAGAGAGGAGGGAGAGAGATAAGAGATGAAAAAAGAAGCTTATTTCTTGTGTGTACCCTGAGGGCAAATACACAGGTGATACTGCTTACAAGTATAGGTTAGAGTCACTTGGAGCAACATGATAGTCAGAAAACTACTCTCTTCCCATCAACTGAGGCTCGGTTTGGTGCTGTGAATAGGTAGAAAGTGGCAAGAGAAGAGCTGAGCCTTATAGTATTCATGGCCAGCAGGCTGTGGCATTACCTGGCAGATATCCACCACATGGTATGTATTAATAAATGCTTTCAAGGTCTAGTCCCTGTTTCCAGCCCCAGCTTTATTTCTCAGCACTCCCTCCGCTCTAGGTTCTAGCCATACTGAATTACGTGCAGTGCTAGAATGGTATCTATCCCTTTCACTTCCCGTCAGGCTGTGACATCCTGTCTAACTCTTCTCAGTATCTGAAATCCTCCACCTGAACCCTAGCCAGGTAGCATGGACTTATTGAATGGCTGAGTGTGTTTTTGAGTAATACCTGCTGTGGATTCCTTATAGCCAGGTGCCAGCATACGCCGATCAAACCCATGATCTGTTGACTGAGACCATGTAACCACAAAACCTGCTTGCCAGACTATGAGCTTTCATGGAACCCTGAACCTCTTAGTAGCACTCATTGCACTTGTAATTTTTTTTTTTGAGACAGAATTTCACTCTTGTTGCCCAGGCTGAAGTGCAGTGGCATAATCTCGGCCCACTGCAACGTCTGCCTCCCGGGTTCAAGCGATTCTCCTTCCCTAGCCTTCCAAGTAGCTGGGATTACAGGCTCCTGCCACCATGCCTGGCTAATTTTTGTATTTTTAGTAGAAACAGAGGTTGACCATGTTGGCCAGGCTAGTCTCAAACTCCTGACTTCAGCCGTTCTTCCCACCTTGGCCTCCCAGATGCTGGGATTACAGGTGTGAGCGAGCCACCACACCCAGCCAGCACTTATAAGTACTGAATGTCTGTCTTTGCTTTTGAGCTTGTGAGGGCAATTACTGTCTGTCTTGTTTACTACTCTAGTTTTAGTCACAGCACAATACCTGGAACATGACAGATATTCAGCACATGTTTTGATGAAATTTCCTTGCACCTAGAGTGGGGTCTGTTTTTCCACTATCTGTGCCCACAGTTGGGTGGTTTAGCTCCAGATCTCAACCTCTCCTAGCATGCCTTGTCTCCTGGAGAAACTGAGACTTGCCTGGCTGAGTTCTATGGTCGGATAGTTACAAAGACGGCAGTGGAGATCAGATTTTGGTGACCTGCACCATTGCCTATAATTTTTTTTTTTTTTATGAAGGAAAGAAAGAAAGAGGAAGAGAAAGGGGGAGAGAACAGGAATCTTGCTCTATTGCCCAGGTTGGAATGTAATCTAAAATTAGGTATTGAAGACCTCTTTTATGCCAATAATTGTGCTTAACAACGGAGACAGGAAGGAATAAGGGAAGAAAATAACAAACAGCCAACCATGATCTCATTTGAATCTGTGAAATGCTATGCAGTTGCTAAAGAGCAATTTACTTCCAATTATATGGTCACTTTTAGTATAGGTGTAATATAATACTGAGAGAAATGTATGTTTTATGCATTTGGGGTGGAGAATTCTATAAATATTTATTGAGTTTACTTGTTCCAAGTCTGAGTTCAAGTCATAAATGTCCTTGTTAATTTTCTATCTCGTTGATCAGTCTAATGTTAACAATGTAGTGTTAAAGTCTCCCGCTGTTATTGTGCGGGAGTCTAAGTCTCTTTACAAGTCATTAAGAACTTGTCTTATGTATCTGGGTGCTCCTGTATTGGGTGCACATATGTTTATGATCGTTAGCTCTTCTTGTTGCATTAATCCTTTTACCATTATGTAATGTCCTCCTTTGTTTCTTTTAGTCTTTATTACTATTCAAGTCTGTTTTGTCAGAGACGAAAATTATAACTCCTTTTTTTTTTTGTTCTCGATTTGATTGGTGAATCTTCGTACATCGCTTTGTTTTGAATCTTTGTGTGTC